>VDFB02074165.1:66253-154135 GCA_007258455.2 Sequoia sempervirens | reverse complement strand
TAATGGTAAATTGAAGCCAATGGTGAAGAAATCACTTCAATACCATTTGTATGCAAGATCATCCAGGGTATAAGAGCAATCTTGCATCACCCCCAAAAAAAGTTGTTTCTTTTCAATAAGGGCTAAATTAGTTAGGGTTACTATTTTAGTAAGTTTGCATTTATGCATAGTTGGACACAAAAGCTTACACAGACCTCTAGAATGGTAAATTGAAGCTAATGGTGAAGAAATCACTTCAACACCATTTTCCATTTGAGAGATATTAAAATTTTAATTTTTGATAATCCTAGTAAAATCTTCGAGGTCAATTTTGAGGCACTTGGAGGCTCGAGATGGGCCTGAAAATTGGTGGAAAAGAAAATAGTTGGCCCTTAGGCCCTACTTTTTGGCACAATATTTTCTTGATACCTTTCCAAAAAGGTATTATAATTGAAAATCCGATGATCGGATCAAAATTTATGACCCCATGAAGTTGTAATGCCTAAATTAATAAAATTTCAAAATATCTTCCTGAGGAAGTTACACTTTCCATAAGATTCTGGGGAAGTTACACTTTCCAAAAGATTCTAGGGTAGTTACACTTTCCAAAAGATTCTAGGGCAGTTACACCTTCCAAATGAAGTATGTAAAGGTGGACTGCAAAGAGGAGGCCAAAGTAGAGTAGATGGTGGCTTTGAATTGTAGATTTGTAGATTTATGTAATCAGAAAGTCGATGTGATGGAAAATATAATGTTGTAATTTTATTTTCATTTTAGTATATTAACTTTCCTTCTTGCTTTCTTTTGTGTCGTTATCTGTTGTTTTTGAGAGCTTTAGATTGTAAGGGGAGTACCCTTCATCAAAAATCTAAGATTTATGCTATGTTGGACAACACAATGTGATATGCAAACAATGAACTATGAATGAATAAATGCAGAACATAAATAAATGAGGTGAAATAGTGTGCACTTGGGTAGGAATTGGGGAATATAGAATGGTCTTAATTTTGTCTAGAATCACAGAAATTCACCAATGGGAATCATTTTCCCAGGGTAGCGAATTAGTCCTGCTTCTGATGAAAACTGTCGAAAACAAGTTTTTGAGTGTTGAGATCTGGAATCTAACAAAACTTAGATTTTCAGTCTTAAGGTGGGACACATTCGCCACTAGTGGAAAATAAATCCTCTCCTAAAATTCTAAGAAATTAGGAGACAACTTTGCAACACCAGATCTGAGGATGTCTGCTTGTCGGGTTCTCGAAGTCAATTTTGTAGGAAATGAACAAAATACCTTCTCCAAGCTTGAAATATGATTGATTTGACTTGAAGTACCTAGTTGACTTGTTGACCACTCTTCAACACCTAAATTATTTTTAAATATGCATACAAAGATCTGCAAACACACATCCAAGAAGGGAAAAATGGTTGAGGGTTAGCAAATAGGGGTTTGCCTTGGTCAAACCCCACCTTGGTAATCAAACCCTTAATGAAATGATGAAATGCAAGAGAATGATAAACAAATAACATGAAAATGCTATCAACTTAACAAACCTTTGTTGAATAAAATCTAAAGTTGTGTTAATGGATGCTCCATTGAAGTGCTTGATTTATGTTTGATTTGATGTTGTAAATTGCTTGAATGTTTGATTCAATGAGTGAATAAGTGAACTTGATGAATGGGGGTTAGAATGGCTGTAAAAAAACTTATTTGTACAATATTGTGCCTTAGTAACCCATTAATACCTCATCACAAGTTGACATCAAGTGATTTTGAATAAAAACCTGAAAGGAAATTTTAAATATTTTGAATTTGGAGCCAAGGGGGACTCATTTGCCACCCATGGAAAACGGGTTCCACCTAGGACCTAAAAATGGGTGTCAAGAATTAAGTCATATTTAATGTTATTTGTCAGGTTTACATTCAAAAATATAATTAATTAAAGCTTATAAGAGCATAAAGGGGTCAAATAAAGCATAAGAAAGGTGTAAATAGTGAAATTAGGCCTAGAAAAGTGTGAAATCTTGTTACAAGACTTTACAACACTTCAAAATAGGACTTGATTAGTGATGAAAAGGTTATTTTTAGGTGAATTGTATTGAATAGAGTCTAGTAGAGTGTAGAAATTATTTACAACACCTCACAACACCTTCACAAGATGTCATTATTTGAATTTTAGTACCTAAATATGCATGTTCAACCCATATTACAACATAAAATCAAAGAAAAATAGACCAAACATCATGAAGCAAGGCCTAAAAGAGCATGAAAATGACAAGGGTCCATTTTCTATAGTGCATTTAGCCCCCACTTTAGTGATATGATGAACTTGCTTCAAACTCACACTAAAGTAGCCATAAACATCGAGAGGAGGGTTCAAATGTACTTACATTAGCAAGATGGAATACAACATTCAAGAGGGATGATCAAGCCCCCATGATGAAGATCCCATGGAAAACTAAGCATAAGAACAAAGGAACACATAAGTGTTGGAAAGAGAGAATCATATGAAGCTTCAATCATTTGTCCAACTAGTTGTGGATTAGATCTAGGATGATTGTTTGAAAGGGAATATATACTCACTCTAGGGTGACATAACTCATGGAGGTCTATTGAGTGAGAAGGAACAAAAGGTAAGATACATACACTAGTTGGTATGCACTCACAAACACAAAGGTGGCTATGGGGAAATTCGTTCCATTGAATGGGCTTCCCGCTCAACCATATCAAATTTATACCTCCTGATAACTTTAACAAGGTGCCACAAGGAGAATGTTGGTTCATGATTCATGAGAAAAGAAAATATTTGTATGCTTAGCACTCATGAATAAAAAACAAGGTACCACAGGAATGCAACTTGTGTTATGCAAGGTGGCAAAGATGAAAAATGTAGAATGCAAAAATATAAAAGGTTGTTCAAAGGAGTCTTGTTAAGTTCATGCAATGTATATCACTTAAAGACCATTGTGTCTAATGTCTCCAAGAGAGGACCAGCCAAAAATAGTATATTCACAACTTAGGGGATGTAGTGATTCGCATCAGGCCATTAAGAGGAATGTAATATGCTAAGATAGATCACACTTATGAAGAACATCACACCCAATGTCATCCACAAAGAAAAAAGAATGCAAATGAATTAAAGGTAAAGTATGCCCCTCACTTTAAAGGAATTTCTACACACCATTCAGTGAGAAATTACTTTAAATTAGCGAAGGAAATAAAATGCAAAAAGAAAATAAGACATGAGAGCCAACTTGGAAAGCCCTATGCCAAGTCATATGTTTCTAAATAAGGTTGCATCATGTCAACGAAAAGGGAAAACAAAAGAAAGGGAGTTTCCCCCCAGAAAAGTACACACCAAACACATAAGGGAACTATGGATTTGTGGTCAGTATGTTCATTGCTACAATGTTTTGATTAAAGAGCTCAGAACTGTCATCATTCCCCAAAGAAAATAGAACTGGAAGAATGACACAAAGAGAGAGAAAACAAAAGAAAAAGAAAGTATGTTTTTGGTCAACATGGAAAAGACATTGTGGTCTCAACGCTTTGCATCATCCCCAAAAGGAAAACACAAGCGAAAAGAAAACAAAAAAGGAAAGAAAAATCTTTTGGTCAACATGAAGGAAACATTGTTCAATGCCTGCATCCCCAAAAGGAAAACAACACAAGAGAAAAAAAGACAAAGTAAAATGAAAATGGACCCGATTGGGTCAACATGGAAGAACATTGTAGTCCTTAATGCTTTATGGTATCATCCCCAAAAGGAGAACAAAAAATAATGCTGAAGACAAAGGTCCTTTTAGTCAACATGAAGAGAGACATAGGGTACCCTACACCCTCGTGATCATCCCCAAAAGCGGAAAAACACAAAAAAATGAAAGTACCCAGGCACCCTTTAAATGCAACATGGAAGAGACATAAGCATTAGAAAGGCCGTACGTTTGATTCATGTCGTTCACCAAAATGAAAACATAGATTTCTGGCACCACAAGACTCTCAGTAATCCTCTAGAGGGTTTTAAATCGTGCTGTGAGAGAGAGGGAATAAATGCCGGTTCAGGTTCATTCAAATTCATGGGAATGTGACGTTATTTAGGCTAAACGGAATGAATTAAGTGCAATTAAGTGACCTATATGACTGATTATGTATGCAAAATCTAAGATTTATGCTATGTTGGAAAACACAATGTGATATACAAATAATGAACTATGAATGAATAAATGTAGAACAAAAAGAAATGAGTTGAAACATTGTGCATTTGGGAAGGAATTAGGGAATATAGAATGGTTTGAATGCTTTCTAGAATCACATAAATTCACTAGTGGGACTCATTTTCCCAGGA
This sequence comes from Sequoia sempervirens, assembly GCA_007258455.2. Taxonomy (NCBI): domain Eukaryota; kingdom Viridiplantae; phylum Streptophyta; class Pinopsida; order Cupressales; family Cupressaceae; genus Sequoia; species Sequoia sempervirens. Next base: position 149,813 of record VDFB02074165.1, on the reverse strand, counting down.
TGGTGAATTAGTCTCGCTTCTGATGAAAAATATCAAAAATAGGTTTCTGATTGTTGGGATCCAAAATCTGAAAAAACTTAGATTTTTAGTCTTTTACAGGAGTCATTGCCACCGGTGGCGAATCAATCCCTTCCCAAAAATTTTGATAGGAGACAACTCCCGCAATGACGACCCAGATTCCGCTTTGTTCAAGTTGTTGAAGTCAATTTTGCGGTGAAAATGGATAGAATAATTCTCCGCTTGAAATGAAGCCGATTCGACTCGAAGCACCTTAGTTGACTTGTTAGAGACCACTCTTCTCAACACCCAGACTTTGTTAACCTATTACAAGATCCAAAACACACAGCAGGTACCGCAGTTTAGGTTAGAAAAATAGGGTTTTCCGATCAACCCCAATCAAACCCCAAATGTAACGAAATGCAAGAGAATGATAAACAAATAATGAAAATGCTATCAACTTACCAAACTCTTGTTGAAGAAACTAGCTGTGTTAATGGATGTCTAAAAGTGCTTTGATCGTTGTAAAGTGCTTGAATTGAGAATGAGCGCGAATAAGTGAACTGATTTGAAACGGAGTTAGAATGGATAAAACTTATTTATACAATCTTGTGGCCTGGTAAGAACCTGCTAATATTTCATCAATGTGCCCACATCAAGGGATTCCTTTGTGAATAAAAACCGAAAAGGAATTTAAAATATTTTGAATTTGGACAAGGGGAATCTATTCACACCCATGGCAAATGGTCCAATCTGAAAATGGTGGATGTGTTAGAATTAAGTCAGCATTTAATGTTATTTGTCAAGTTTATCCAAAAATACACTTAATTAAAGCTTATAAGGGCATAAAGGGGTCAAACAAAGCATACAGTGCGCAAATAGTGAGAGATTAGGCTTCCAGGTGCTACAGAAACTTGTTACAAGACTCACAAAACCTGCCAAAATAGGACCACTTGATTAGTGATGAAAATGTTATTTTTAGGTGAATTTTAATGAATAGAATCTAGAAGAGTGTAGAAATGTTTTACAACACTTCACAACACCTTCACAAGATATAATTATTTGAATTTTAGTTCCTAAATACACATGTTCAAGCCATATTACAACATAAAATCAAAGAAAAATAGACCAAACATCATGAAGCAAGGCCTAAAAGACCATGAAAATGACAAGGGCCCATTTTTCTACAATGCACTTCTATAGATCCTTGTCGTTGCTTCAGATCCTTGCATTTGATATTCTCGCCTTTGACTTAAACCCTCGCCTTTGACCTAAACCCTCACTTTTGCACTTGTTTGGTCACTTTTGCTCTTGTTTCTTTTCTTTTGCTAAATATTGTTAGCTTTTTCTTGTTTTGAAACCCTAAGTTTTTTTCATAATTTTTGTGTGTTTTTGCAAAAAAATTATCTGTTCCAAGCGAAACACTAACATCAGGGGTTAAAATGATTATAGGTGGTCCTTAAACCACTACAGCCGAGGGATAGACAACCTTAGGATCTATTTGATCTGATTATTGATTTTGATGTTCTAGAGTGATACCTTCTAGATGCGATCAAGCTTCATCATATCTATTACATGCCTCCCATCCAAACTCATACAATGATGATGACTATGCTTGTGGAGTGATGGCATTTAGAGATGTCTTCGTTTCATTTACCTACAGGAGAGGTGACCATTACTCTTGATGATGCGTGGAGGATTATTCACATTCCTATCCATAGTGAGCTTGTGACATACCATTTTCAACAAGGTACCCATGCCATGTAGCATGTTCTAGGTGTCAGACATTTACAGGTGCGACAATTTGAGATTGATTTTTTTGAGTTCGTTGGTAGTGTAGACCCTATTTCTCTTGTCCTTTGTGGTTTTATTTTGGGACTAGTTGTTCCTAATAGGAGAGGTCATTAGTCCCCTATTGGAAGGGGTATTTGTATTGAGGGTATGTTTGAGCATGGTACTAGATATGCATGGGTTTCTTGTCTTCTTGTCCACCTCTATAGAGATATGCATGAGGTTGTATATCAGGGCAAGAAATCTATTTTTGCAGGTGTTTCTCTTTTGCATATTTGGGTCTAGAAGCACATTGCAATTTCCTGACCTAATGGGATATAGGATCATACTCCTGAGGATCTATACACATATCCTTATGGATATTTCTTACATTACACCTTACCTATAGATCTTTCATATTGGTGTCATTTGTTTGATGAGATGCCAAGTTTTGTTTAGAGACCTTATATGAATTGTGAGGCATGGCCAAAGGATCCAGAGCATCTTTTTTACTATCATCAGACCAGGTGGTTGATTGGTCATTCCCACTCTCTACTAGAGCACTACTCACTGGATAGAGTATGCCATCGATTTGGAGATAGACAGGGCCAATTTCATGATACTTATGAGGCTCGTTTTGGTTGGATCACTCGGGAGGTCCATGTATGGGGTCATCAGGTACATAGAGATGTTACATTCAAATCACTTTCTCCAGTTGGTATAGGTTGGACAGTTGGTTTAGAAAATCTAGGTACCACACCTAATTTAGATCAATGGTGGGCACGATGTAGGCCTTTGAAATTCATAGATCCTTGGGGTGACCCTACATTAGCTAGAGCAGGTATTATAGGTTAGCACGAGGTGCGACTGCACATTGAGTTTCTTGTAGAGTAGCTGGATAGGGCCCAACAATATGGGGCACAAGGTGATCAGGCACGGGGTGATTAGATTCCTCAAGTGCATGGATAGGTTTCAGGTCTTCCTCCCCCACTTGGAGATGGAGTTGCTTAGTTGGCTGTAGAGTTAGTACATCGATAGACCACGGAGGCACAACTTTCTGTAGTGACACCTGAGAGGGATAACGTGAGGGTGGAGCAAGACAATGAGAGTGGGTGACAACATGCTGCAAAGGCTTAGTTATAGGTGATTACAATAGAGAGATATACTCTCAAAGTAGAGAATGATACCCTTCATGCATAGTGATATATGTGGTTACAGAGGGCCACATACTATCAGACTCTCTATGATGCCTTTGTTCCTAGAGCACAATGGCAGCCACAATTTGGAGAGCCTAGTGCTATGGATCATGGTGGTGGTGGTGGTGAGGTAGGTGATCATTCTATTAGACAACTAGATTTTGATGGTGGTCTGCAGCCTAGTCTATAGGGTTTTTTCCTTCCTTTTAGGAAGTTTTACTTTTTCTACTTGATCCTCATGTTGTTCATTACTCAAATACATATTACAGACATGGTTTTTGTATATATTCATCGGCCTAGTTGAGGCCTCATATATATGTATGATTTTTTTTTATCCTATCACACTTGTTTCACTAATGATGATGTACTATATGGCGGTCTCCCTTTTTGAATGATGATATATGGGTATGTGCAAGATCATGATGGGCCAAAAAGTGGTGATATGATGGGTATGTGTAGGGTATGTGGTTGATGACTCTTTTTTTACCCAAAATTGATGAAATGAAAAGGGTTTTTAAAGGAGATTCTTTATTTTGAATTTAATAAATAATTATTATTCATTTTCTATTTGAATTATGACTATAGTCGTGATTGATAGGCTGATTAAAAAACATCTATAGCTTTCAAATCGTATCACATTTTTTGAATCTGAAACATGTGTCATATTTTATGCTTGGCATACTATAGTATTAAAAAAAAATGAATTTCATGAAGTTTTGACCAAGTTAAGGTGGTCAGACATACGAGTTTTTATATTTTTTAAAATTTGTAATAAAAAATTCATAATTAATTATTTACTAAGAAAAAAATTAGAAAAAAATATGCATCACATCAAGACATGAGTCCTCTACTTATATCTAAAATCTTATAAAAAATATTATCATTTTATTATGGTTATAGGTGGTTAGGAGGACACCTCTTCTTATCTTTTCCCCCAAATTTAAGTACATTGAAATTTCAAATTTCTCACCAAATAGATTTTTTTAAAACCTAGTAGTTTAGAAACTACATTCAATTTGCATACAGATTCTATTCTTACATATTATTTTGAAATAATATAGATAACTTACTCAAATTTTTACGTCAAGTTTCCTAACTTTGATTTTTCTAAATTTTTCACCACTTAAGGGCCTATTTTCTCCATGATGATCCTGCACATACCCATATATGAGATATACCTTCTTCAATTCAACTTCATTTTATGCTTATGTGATAATCATGGATGACGATGTATGATGATGTCTATTTATATATGTTTTCTTTTATTTTTCTGATGTATGCATATGATATGGATGGATGAATCATACTTTGGTTCATATGATGTTTTATTAAGGATGATCAATATATCGTTTGGATATATGATATTTATGTGGTGTTGATATATGCTGGATGTATGCACCATACATGATACATGATTTTTTTATTGGTTTATTATCATCATGATATGTATTGACGACATTATGGATGCATGATGGATATGGTACTAATTATATTGGTATGCAGGATGGATGTTAGTTTTAAAGAAATATTTGATTATGGATAGAAATTTGATGTTGTTAGTAATTGATGATGTTGCTTTTGCTTTTCTTTGAGGCTTCACAATTTTGAATAATCCTATTTGATGTAGCAAAAAGATACGATGCACTAGGGTATTGATGACCAAGGTGACTTTGTATCTATTGCATGGACTTTGACTCTACAAACAAAGAGTATCTTTTCTCATACCATACATATGGAAACTTTTTTTAAAGTATATGTTTGGGGTTGCATTAAAAAAATTTCAAACTAGTCACACAAAGGTATAGAATACCTAACATGCAACTACTTCACAAATTGTTTCAATACAACTTTCAAACACTCAATAAAGCAAGTATGCATTGTGGTAGTATTACAAAAATATCTTACAAAAAAAAAAAAAATGACACTCAATTTCCCCCATTCCTTCTTCTCTAAATCCTTATGGATATCCTCAAGAGATCCTAGGAATGAGTCAATAAAATAAATCATAAAAATAAGAATACAAAAATATAAAAACAAAGCTGTAGTATCACTTGCAATATGTGTTTGAGGTTTTAGGACTATTATCCATTGTCAATCATGTCTGTCATAGGAACAGATTTGTTAAGGCATATCTCAGGATGTTGTTGTTGAATTGTCGAAAAGATAGGTAGTTGATACTTGGCTTTGTTTCTTTCTGTTTTCCGATCAAATCTTTGTGATTGTTTGCTTGAAGGTTCTAGCTTTTGATGATTTATTTGCTTTGTTTGTTTGTTTTTTCAAAGGGTGAGTGCAATGATTTTTTTTTATGGGTGAAAATTTTATTGAATATTTTGATGATGTGGTAGGTCTTTTTGATTTTCTAATTTTTTATGATGCTTTTCTTTGTTGTTTTTAAGAGACTAACCTAGGGCCTCAAGGGCTCATCAAAGATAAGCCTTCCATACATTGTACATGCAGATGCTCATAGTTCACTTGGTTTTTTGAAAGTTTTTGGCCTTTTATATTTTTTGAATGTTTTTGGATTTTGTATATTTTATTGTTTTTGGATTTTAAATTTTTTGACTATTTTTGGATTTTGAATTTTTATTTTTATTTTATTTTGAATTTTTTGGCTAAGTTGAAATAAAACATGATAGAAACCTAAGCGGACTAACCTAGGGTCTTGGGGGTTGTTAATCCTTGCCTACGTTGTACATGCAAATACCACATAGTTCAACCATTTGAATCAAAACGTAAACTTGTTTCTAAATAACAACATTTGATAGTCTAGATTGATATTCCAATTCTATGTCTAGAGGATATGTTGTGGTAAATATACTTGAACTAGCTATGAGGTTCAAGTAAATGTTGATATCTTAGACTATTTGGGTGAAGGAATAACCCAACGATGTTGTTTGTTTTTGATATTTTTCAAATGTTTTTTATTTTTGTTGTTTTTTGAATGTTTTTGCATTTTGTTGTTTTTTGTATGTTTTTGATTTTGTTGTTTTTGACCATGATAGGATGCACATAGATTGAATCCACAACTAGCTTTAGGAAGTTGCCCCCAGTTGGAGACAAGACTACTTTCCTTAATCAGTAACAAGCCATGGTTGGATACATGTTTTATTATGAAATGGATGGGTGGATGTTATGGATAATACTGATAGATAATGATGCAACTCTTATTCAAAATAGCACCTATTTGCCAAGTTTTCACTATGGTACCTTTCTAGAAGTGCCACAAAGTGGTTTTCACTTAAAGAACGTTTTATTTCTCTTTAGTGTTTTTCTTTCTTTTTTATTTTTTTGTATTTTATAATATTTTTTTCATTTTTACCCTTTTTCTTGGGGTATAAGATGTTGACAACTTGGATTGATATTTCACTTTTCTTTTCTAGAGGATATGTTTTGGAAAATATTACTTGAACTAGTTGTAGGGTTCAAGTAACTATCGATATCTTATAATTTTTGAGTGAAGGAATAATCCACATTGTTGGCATCTTTGAAGGTTACCTTGGTAGTGCATTGGTGGTACACCTTGTTGGGACAAATTATTTTGAAGGTTACCCTAGTGGTGCATTGGCGGGATACCTTTTTTTTGGAAGAAAAAGGGAAGGGTACCATGTGTCACACCTTGTTGTTTGTACAATGCCTAGATCACAATGTGAGCTAGAAGACATTGATCAAGATTTATTATGAAGTAAGATGTAAGTACTTTCCCCTAGTGTCTAGCAATGTAGGTGATGGATTATCTTGTGATATGATAACATTCTTGGATAGAGTATGCCCCTTTGGACAATGCTTCATGGCTTAGATAATGTCAGATAGGATAGGATCAATGATAGTGACCTCAACCAATATGTTTTCCATAAGCAAGTGTAAAGTGTACACCAAACATTTTTCAAGATCAAGATACATTGGATTTTGAATAAAAATGGATTGGATTTATTATGGATATGTTGAGATGCTTCTACCTGAAATGGCACACATAGATGCTCGATTCTACACATGATTCCTATTTGCCATGTTTTCATCATGGTACTTATACAAAGTGCCACCACATTGGTTTTCACTAGAGGATGATTTGTTTCTTGACTATTTTCTTGATTTTTTTTGTTTCTTATTGATTTTTGATGTCACACAAAATGCCTATTTACCATATTTTCATTATGGTGAATTTTTTTTGCTCATGTTGAACCACCTGGTGGTGCTGATGTCGATGTTGCTGGTGTTGATATGGTTGTTGTTGTCATGATGTGCCAATAATATCCTACTTGGAGGATTTTTTTTATCAAGATATGGATGCTTAAATGTAACCCATCACACTTCTTATTTTCTTTGTCAATACCAGAGTTAACCTTACCCTGATGCACACATCACGATAGAGTGCCTTTAGAATCCTTATGATAAAGATTTTCTTCCATTACATGGTCAACATGAGATTTGGATATCATGGATGGTGAAATGCATTGAGGGATATGATATTTATATGGATTGGTTGATAGTTTGGAACCTTTGACTCTTCAACCTTGGGATGATGACCAATGATGTGTGGATATGGAGATTCAATTGGGACCAACATCTTGATATACCTTGTAGGTCACTTTGGAAGCTTTCTTTTGCATTGTTGGACTTTTTTGATTGATGAACTTCCCTTTTTTATTTTTCCCCATAGTTTCTTTGACGAATGGAGTTTGATAGGGATGATTTTCTTTCTTTTTCTTTTGTATCCATTTGAATCTTTCTTATCCATTTTATTTTTCCGATTCTTTTTCTTCAATGACTTTTTTTTCTTTGATATAGCTTTTTCTCTTGTTGTTGGCCCCAATCAGAGGGTTGAAATATGAGTGGATGACAATTCATGATATGGCTAGTTTTAATGTTGGTAGTAATTTCATCATAAGGAATCTTCATTCTCTCTATTTTGATGCTTACATTAGATAAATTTTCCCCAAATATTATAGAGGTATCCCTGATATGTTTAGATCCCTTAATTGTTGAATAACCAAGAGCTTGATGATTAGGAGTGCCAATAATCTATACTAGTTCTAGGATACCCTATTTATGTAGGCCTAATCCTTTGTCTTGATAATGGATCCATTTAAAAAAATTATTTTCCATAGGATATGATTTACCTTGGAAACAAGATGCTACTCCTTCTCTACTCTATTGTGGATCTACAAATGTGATAGCTTCTTCACTGATAGGATCCTTCATATGTGGGATAAATTCCTAATTGACACTTTCGGCTTGATCTTGTGAAATATCATATTTTGATGGCCCTTCAAGATATATTGGTGCTTCTTTGACTATTGTATACCCAATGCTCATTTTCTCAGGATTTTCCATTATATTTGTTGATTTTGAGGTATTGTGCTCCATATTTCATACTTGATGTCTTCAATCTTCTTGCGGGATGTTTTTGCTTCTTCTTGATCAATTTTAGATATGTCTATAGATTCTACTATGCTTTGATCATGTGTAAATATGTTAAGAGTAGGAAACTCTTTTTCCTTGTTTATGATATCAAGAGTATGAAACTCTTGTCTTGGGTGAAGATCATCTACATGTCCATTAGGAGTAAACATCTCATATGTGTGCTTGGTATATGGATTTTTTCTTCTTTTGGATGTCTTGGAAGATATCTACCAAGTCATTGTAGTATTTTGATGATAGGGATTCTTGATATTGACTTTGTGTGGTATCATCTTTGATATGCTTTGGTTTGTGCTCTTGACATGGATCAATTTCAAAGAAGGGATTGTTGGTAAAGGATCCTTTTATTTTTTCAAAATGTGGGGATATGGGTGATAGCTCTTGGCTTATATTTTCTACATTGGGTATAAGTGTGGGATTAAGAGTCTCTTGATCACCAATATGTATTGCTATGAGGTTGGATGATGTCGATATATCTTGGACTAGGTCATTGCTAGACATGGGTGATTGATTTTGATCATGCTTGGGAATAACTTCTTGATTTATATCCTCTTGTTCACTGGATGATGTAGAGATATCATCAATGTGATTAGTAATAGATAGCTCTTGATCATTGTTTTCAACTTTTGAGTTTGAGATACTGTCAATATTGTCATTGGTAGATGGCCCTTGAATGTTAATAGCTATTTCTACTTGATCAATAAGGTATTGGATGAGATGTTTGAGTGTAGCACATCTATTCATTTGGTGACCCTTGATTTTGTGGAACTCACATTGTTCGTACTTGTTATACCAAGGAAGTTTAAAGTTTTTTTCACCATAAGTTAGACTATCATTGATTTTGATAAGTTATTTTTGTACTAGTTCATGCATGATTACCTCTAAAGTCTCTCCCAAAGGGGTGAATTTCCTTCTTGTTTGGTAATTTTTCCTTTGTGGCTTTTCTTGATTTTTTTTCTCTTGATTTTGCAAAACTCCTTGATACTATGTTTGAGGTATATTTTGATATTGCACTTGAGGTACTCCTTGGTGTTACAAATTTCTTAATACTATATATATTGGAAGTTTTGTTGATGTGGATATCGAGGTGTTTGTGGAATAATGTATGTTGGTTGTAGATATGTAATGTTCCAACCTTGAATAAGTTGTTGATGATACATCGTATTTCGATCTTGTTTAATTTCCTCAATCTTTTCATAATTTTTTTTAGGGAAATTTGATGTTCTATACTTATTCCTTGATGGTGATTTTGAAACCCCTAATGTTGTTGCCCTACTTGATGTTGTGACCCTTGATAAGAGTGATTTGGGTAATAGATCGACATGTTTTGGGAATTTTTTGATACTCAATAGTACCCTATCATAAGTTCAATTGGTTTATATCCATATGGGTCCCTTCCATCATTTGCAGTGTTTGTTGGTGGGATGTTTGTGTTGTTCTTACTTGCTTCCATGTTTTTCCTATGTTGTGATCTTGTAGTTGTCATAAACAATTGCCAAGATTTTGTGAGCATTTTTGTAACTCCTAGTCTCTAGAAAATATTTGGCCTATTGGTACAAAGTGTGCATAGAAATGGTATAGCATATTTTTATGAATGTGGTATCTTCTCAATATGTACCCTTTGGAAAAAAAATTTGTAGGGAAATTCTTTGAAAGGTGGAGTATGGATTTTCGCTTAAGGATTTTGCTCTTGTTGGATCTAAGGTTTTTTTCTTTCCATAGAGGATGAGGAATGTATATTTATTATCACACAAGAGGTGGTAACATGAGTCTTCTGACTACTAGGTCTACTTTCTCTTCCTCTTTGTCTAAGATGTTTTCTATGTTTCTCCACTAGTTGGGTGTTTAGTTCTTCTCAACTATGAAGGTTTTTAAACTACTAATGATATAAGTGTGTTCACCTTCAATGTGTGTGAGACTAGATTATAGGATAAGTACTACAAGGTTTAGTTGTTGAACTAGATTAGTTGGTCGCTAGATGGTCATAAGGTGTGATGGATTTGAGATCATTGTTATGAAGTTGTAAGATATAATTTTGTCTCCACTAGGGTTTTAGGACCTAAGGAAAAAAAAATTCTATACTCCACATTCAAGGATGTCCTAGAGATCTCACCCCATGAGTGGAATAGAGGCAAGAGATCTACTAGAAGGGTTTCCAAGGGTATGATTTCATATTACAAGAGGGGTTCACTACCAAGTAAGAACTTGGAAAGAAAAATGAAACGCAAGTTGAAATGCAAAGCCCAAATGTGATGAAAACTTGAACTAAATGACCTAGAAATGCATATAAAATAGAATAACAAGCTATGAAATGAAATATGTGCACCTCAGAATCTGAAGATGACTAGAAGGACCTCTTAAATGCTAGAAATTCTAAATTTTTTACCTAGTGGGACTCATTCACCATTTTGGGCGAATCAGTCCCAAATCTAGATTTCTACACAAGAACAAGTTTCGAGCAAAAATATATCTAAATCAACCAAAATCTCTAGAAAAAACCTACCTAGTGGGATTCATTCTCCACTTGTGGAAAATCAATCTCGTTCTATTTTTTCAAGAATTCAAATTCTGAATTTGTTCTTCTCTGTCTGCTCAATCTGCTTCTCCAGGTTTTTGGATTTGAAACTCTATTTTTGGGGCTATAGGTGACCTTTTAGTGAAGATTACAACCTTGCAAATGAGAAGGAAATTCCAAAAAAAATATTCAAACTTGTAACCTAGTCTTCAATGATCCTTTAAGTCTTCAAAGCACCTAGATATGTAGTTGCACAAAGAAAGATAAAGTGTTGATTATCAGGGAATAGGGGTTTGACTTGGTCAAACCCCTTGTAGGTAATTAAACCAAATGATGAGACAATGAAATGAAGGAATGAAACATGAAACAAAGAACATGAATCATGGATAATAATACCTTGAATGATGACTTGTAAATGATTTCTTGTAAATCTACAACTCAACATGAAATGACCATGAAGTATGTAAATCATGATCTTGATAATAGGAGTAGAACAATGCTTGATCTTGGATCTTCAATGCTACATCACAACACTAGCTCAATAACATTCTTGATAATATGCTTGAAATGATGATGGATCTTGAATTGCTACAAAAATTGATGAAGAATTCTATCCTTGGATGCTCTTGTAAACACTTGAATGCTCTTGTGAACTTCAATTTTCTATTATGAATGCTATCACAAAGTCGTAGGTGAAAATGAGTGAAAGAACCTTGTATTTATACTCAATTATAAAAGAATTCCCAAAATTACAACACTACAATCCAACATCAGATCTATGAGGATAAAATAATGCCAAGAATTTGAATTAATTTTGATTTTGGGCCATAAGGGATTCATTCGCCCAAGGTAGCAAATGAGTCCCATTAGGCATAATTTTTGGGACCATTTTTAAAAATGTTTAGAAAGGTGTGAAACTAGGTTTTGGACCCAAAAACCTAGGTGTGACTCATTCACCCAGGGTGGCGAATGAGTCCCAAATCACCAAATATGGGCCATACAACCTAGAAACACCTGAATTCTGATTGGATGTTGATTTGTGTTAGGATTATCCTTGGAAAGATGCATTAAATGAGGCTTGTAGATGCAAAATAAGGCCAATTAAAGCATAAAGAAGCCCAATTATTAAAGACAACCCTAGAAAAGTGAAAAAGTGTGTTACAACACTCCAAATAAGGCATGATTAAGGTTAAAAAGAGATTTATTAGGTGTAGTTGATTAATAAAACCTCAAAAAAGTGTGAAAGTGTGTTACAACACTTCACAACACTTTAACAAGGTACCATTTGTACCATAGAAGAAAGGAAACTTGCTTGACTTGGGAATAATTGATGATAGACTAGACTTAATGAGGCCTTCATTTGGTGTTGTGAGGTGTTTTTCACATCCACACTAGGTCTTGGACCCTTTCAAATGTATTTAACAATGTCCTGTAAAGCTGTTGTAAAGTGTTGTAAAGGAATTTCACGCTTTTCTAGACCTAATGAACCCACTTTCCCCTAATTCAACATTACAAAATGTATTTAATTGCATTTCCACATCAATCTAGAAGGCTTTTAAAATAAACTTAATGTTAATCTAGTAACATTGTAATGTGTCCCACACATTCACATTGGATGTTGTGTCTTCCTAGGCTAATTGGACCTCATTTTAGTGTTGTAAAGTGTATTTAATCACACTTTCACATTGAATTTTGTGTCCCAAGCCCTAATTGACCTTTACATAATCATTAATAGGCCCTTATTACCCCATATTGTGCATCCCAAGGCAATATTAGATGAAATAACTGACATAGACATCATATAAACCTTATTCTCTTATCTCCTAAGAACCTAGCTAGAAAATGGACCCTACTGGGACTAATTCACCACTTGTAGTGAATGATTCCTTGCCAAGTGGGACTGATTTTCCCAAGGTAGCAAATGAGTCCCATTTGGGCCAATTTTGACCTTTGAGTAGGAAAAATTAAAATTTAAGTTTATTATTTTTACATGTTGGCCTTAGGGATCCAATTTATGAGAAAATAAGGTAAATTTCCTATAAAATCAAGTCTCTAAACCCTAATTCACATCCATTAACTCATTTTCACAATTAATTCATCATCTATCTTCTCCATCAAGCCAAGAAAGTTAGGGTTTCATCATTGCAAGTCATTAAGTTGGCTTCCTAAGATATTCCAAGGTAGATTCTTTATATTTTGTTGTAGAAATTCTAGATCAATCATCATGGAAAGGTAAGAACTCCTTTGTTTCATGCTTCATTACATTCTTTCATCATTTTGGTTTAATTACTTACAACGGGGTTTGACCAAGGCGAACCCCCATGTCCTAACATTCAACATTTCTTCTTCTCTTCTTGTGTGTTTGCAGATTTAGGAATCCTAGAGGCTTAGAAATCATTGAATATTGCATTTCAAGGTTGTTCAAGTCATATCTTCATTAGATAAGCCAAAATACCCACAAAAAGTCACTTTCATGCCCAAATTTGATAGTTTCAGGATTAGACACCTTGAGAGGCAGAAAGTGTAGATCGAAGGCTCTTGTTTCCACCTTTGAATCTTTAAAAATTCAAATGTGGAATCATTTTCCATGAGTGGAGAATGAGTCCCACTTCTAGGCTTGTTTTTGGTTTTGTACATTTTTAGACACCCATTTGTCTGAAACGAGTTCCAGAATAGCTTTACAGTATTGGGACTACTTCACCCAAAATGGTGAATGAGTCCGACCAAGCCTAAAAATCAACATGAGTAGCATTATAGAAGTCATTTCCAGTTGTCATAAAGATCTCAGGTGCACACTTTTAGTTTGGTTCATTTTTGTTGCAATTTGCATTCATTTCTAGGTGTTTTCTACATACCTCACCATGTTTTCAAACATTGCACATTTCATTAGTTTTTCATTCATAATGAATCAATTTCATTGCTTAGTTTCACTTAGATCATTCCATTTAGTCTTAATGCCATCTTGCATACCTTAGTTTTAGTGAACCACCTAGATTTTGGGTGTGGGGTCTATCTCTTTTCATTAGGTGAAGGACCCTAATTGAGAAAAAGAGACATAGCATTCCTAACAATCTTAAAATTGTTGGTTAATTTTGGTGAACCCACTTTTTGAATACTTCTCTTTTCTGATTTGGAGTCCATCATAGATCTAGCCTCGCATTGATCTTGCATTAGGATTTGCATGGATTCATTTGCATGCTAGGTTTCAAATTTTGCATTCATAAAAAGTCCATTTAGGTTGCATTTTTAGCATCTAAATTCATTTCAATTTTTTGAAGTTCTATATTTTTAACTTAGTTCTAAATCATAGAACTCAGAAAACATCAAAATCCATCAAAAAATTCTAGAAATTTCAAAAAAATTCCATACCGGGACTCATTCACCACCTTGGATGAATCAGTTCCTTTTCACCCCTGAAATTGCCTTTTATAAAGCTAAAAACCCTATTTCTAGGCTCCTGTTTGGTGCCATTTCCTAGTTGTATTAGTTGGTTGCATTTCTATAACATGCATTTCATTAGATCTAGCTTAAATTAGCTCATTTTATTATTGGCTTAAATTTCACATTTGCATTCTCATATTATTACATAGCATAGTTAGTCAATTATGATATGAAAATTGCATTTCATTTTAGCCTTTTACATTGTATTTTGAGTTAGAATAGATTGTTATTTCAAAATGTTAGTTTCAATCTTCTCCAAATTTTCAAATAAAATGCTAGTTAACAAGCATTCTAGTCCTTTATTCAATGCATTCCTTAGTTATGATAGTCTCTTAGCACAAGAGAATGAAAATGTTAACACTTGTCTTAAACTTACCCTCCCTCTTATCTCTCCTATTTGTGAGGATGATGTGTTAGAAGGGAATTCAAACATAGATAAACATGATGATCATAAGTGTACTTCTCCCGATACCTCTCCTTTTAGTGATGAAGGTATCTTGGTGAAAGAAGGTACAATCGTTGAGCATCATGCAAGTATTATTTGTTCTTCTCCTCATTCCCCTTGGGAATATAGTATAACAATACAAGATGAATGGATTTCCACCACTCTACCTAGTGTCCATTCATCTCCCAACACCTCCCCTATTTGTGACAATGCTTTCGTGAATGATCATGAAAAATAAATTTGTGAGGAGGATATGTTGGTATCAAGACACCCAATGATTGAGAGTTATAGCATTATTTCTCTCCTTCCTAATGTTCCTAAGAATTGGAAGGGTCTATTTGAACAAGACGATCCAATCATTGACACACATGAAAATCTTAGTTGTCCTCCCCTTCATGTCTCCCCTCTTTGTGATGAAATTTCTTTTTAACATCTAACCATGACATCTGATGCACCTCTTGATTGTCACTTCCCTCAAAGCTCTCCTACTAGGGTAGATGTTATGACACAAGACAATTAGATTATGGACAATAATAAACTTTTCCCCTCTCCTAATATCTCTCCTATTAGTGAAGTCAATATTATGGTGTTCCATGATCCAATCAATGAAAATCATGAGAATCTTATGTGGGAAAACATCATAGAACAAGAAAATTCAACCATGTATAGCTCCCTTACTTACAATGAAGACATTTTGGAAGAACCAATCCTTGAATATCATGAAAATTTGGATTGTAGTTCTCCTAAAAATTCTTCTCTAAGGGAGACTATTATGGTACATGAAAATAATGTCTTCCTTAGGGGTACATCAAACCAAGACCATCAAGGTTATGAATGTGCAAGTGTCCATTAGATCCCCTTCAATCAATGAACTGCATACATACCATGTGGGATATCCTAAGAATCCTCTAATTCTTTACCCACCATCACATAAGAAACAAACTCAAAACCAACCCGAACTCATCTTTTACCCACCTAAGAATAACATTTCATACCAACCAAGTTACAATGACATTGCTCACATATATAACAAAGTATATACAATCATATCCAATCAAGAAAAAAAATTGTTTCCTTATCCAAATAAATAACATTAGTTTCTGCTTCTTGCCATGTAATAGTTGTAGGATAATAGCATACTCACTATTGCATGTTTTGCATCCATCACAAGGGGCAACATATCATCATCCATTCCAAGCTCACCCAAGGTTGTCTTGCACTAAGTGGGGGGAAAAGGGTTAGAAATCCTTCTCCTCATATGTCACTTTTCACTTTTCATTTTCTCTTTTTGATAATCATTAACCTTTCATGAACATATAAGATCAAGCTTGGGATGTGGACGTGGTGTAGGAGCACCTTGCTCACTAGTTGCCTCTAATTGGCAAAATTGTAAAAATTGATCTTTCAAGTGTCAAAGCATGTAAATTTTTGTAAAAATTCATGAAGCAGTCATAAATAATGTATTTGAAGTCACAAATAGGTCACTAGGTGGGAAAAATATGGAGAAAGCAAAATTTGAAAAAAATTGTAAAAGTTGCCAATTATGTAAATTGCAAAAAAAAGTGCAAAAAATTAGAAGTTGAAGAGTCTTTTTGGGAAATTTAAAGGGATAGGTTGATGAAATAAGTTGAAAAGGTAGTAATTGGTTGGGGAAACATATAAAACAGTAGTTGTAAGATAGGAAAGTGATTATCTTTGTATTCTTGAAGAGTTCAAATCAATTAAAGTACCTTGTTTATCAAATTTAAGTGTTTCTTTCCATTGCTTATCTAGTCACAAAGATTGTACAGTAGTTCGGGGTATTGAATCTCATTTTTTTAAGTTGAATAAGGAATTAGTTTTCATTTCCATAAATTTTTTTGAGGAATCTATTAAGTATATTTCTTGTTTAAGTAGAATTTCTTGAACTTGGTTTGCAACCTTAAATAAGGTTTTGAGAGTCTAAACAGATCTTAAATGACTACTCGACTGATTAGGTATTTTTAGTTTGGTGGAGTAGGTTTGTATAGGATTATTTAGGTTTTTTTGTGTTGATTTGTGTAGGGGAAGGAAAGATTACATTGTGAAAGTTGCTGTCCTAACAGAAAAATAGTTATTTCCTTGTAAAAATGACTGGCTCCAAGATGCTAAATGATGTAAAGGCATGCAAGAAGGGTGTGAGAAGGTTTATACAATTTTTTTAGGTATATTTTAACATTTTTGAATAGCTTTTAGATGAGTTTGAGGTTTGCAACATGTATTTCCAATAAACCCTCACTCTTTGGTGTTACAAAAAGCTTAGAATCAAGGGTTTTATAGAACAATGATTATTTGTGCCTTTCTACTTCTAAGAGTTGTTGAATATTGTGTTTTGAGACTTGATAAAGGACTATTTTTAGTTATTTTAGGTTGGTGAGTAAGTTAGAGAGTATTTTATTTGAAAATTAGGCCGATTTGAGGTTCATTTGTTGCATAATAGTCAATTTTTTATGATATATTTTTCAAAACAAGTATAATTTCTATTAAATTATGTTTAATAAGGCTGAAATGGGTTCCTAAAAATGTATTTATTCTATGGATATTCAATGTGGTTTGCAAGATACACCCAATTTAGTGTTTTGGCACCTACAAGCAAGTTTGGCCTTTGAGTGCAAGAATTTGAGAGCTGATAAAACAGAGTTATAAGGTAGTGTATGTGGTTTGTTTCTATCAAAATGATAATGGTTAAAGGTGTTTCAAGGTTTGATAAGAGTCAGAAGTAAGATTGAGTGAATGGTTGTATTTTTGCCTCATTGAAACAAGTTGAAATGAAGGGTAATTTGGTGAATAGTGAATGACTTGGTTGGTTTAGAGTTTTTCAATGATGTTATTGTTTTGGTTCAGTCAATTTGAGGATGGTTAAGGTACATTTGAGTTTAATAAAGTTCTAGAATATTGATGAAGTGATTTTCCTTATTGGTAGCCTTATAATTTCAAGTGAAATTGATGGATTTTGGTGAATGGAAAAGTGAATTTCTGATGAATTTGCAAAGTGATCTTCTTAGGTTGAGTTTGGGTCTTGAGTACCCTTGATGAATTGTTGTTGTTGATAGATGATCTTGCATCAATTGGTATCAGAGCTAGTTGATTTTGATAAGTTGGTTAAGTTTTTGCTGATGTTGAGTTGTTGAGTTTGGTTACAGGTGCTTGACCCATCTAAGCTACAGAGAGAAGTTGTGAATTTGTGTAGGTTGAGAAGATAACCTAGTTTATGCAAAGATAAGGAAGAGGAAAGTTGAGAGAATTTTGAACTAAGGAGTAACTTGCTTGGTTTATTGATTTGATGAGTTGTGTTGTGATGCAATAAGAACCAGATGGATACCTATATGAAGAAGCACTTGAGCTTGTAACCTGAAGAGTACTCCACCGATGGGAGTAGATGAGAAGGTGAAAATATGAAGACAAGTTGGTCAGAGAAGGTCAAGGATGAATTGTGAAAAGAGAGAAAAGAGATTACTTGGAAAAACAACGTGGAAGGATAGTCCTATGTCCTTTGGTAGAAAAAGAGTTGGTGAAAAGATGAAAGTGGTAAAAGGGTAGTCCTGTATCCTTTTGAAAAAGAAAATTGATTTTGAACCTGATAGGTAGAGAAGAGAGAAGGAAAAAGACAAGTGAATACAAGAAGAGTCAGAGATGAAGACAGAGTTGAAGGAAAAGACAAAAACAGGACAAATATTAGAGAGGAAAGAAGAAGAAGCGGTCCAAGGTAGATTTTTTTTTTTTGAAGGTACAAGCAAAGTTGATACAATGTGTTTCCAAGGGACTTGGAAAGGTTTTGTTGGTTGGTTGTATGGTGCAAGAGCACCTTGCTCACTAGTTGCCTCTAATTGGAAAAATTGTAAAACTTGAACTTTCAAGTATCAAAGCATGTAAATCTTTGTAAAAAGTCATGAAGTGGTCATAAATAATGTATTTTAAGTCACAAATAGGTCACTAGGTGGGAATATGGAGAAAGCAAAATTTGAAAAAAAATGTAAAAGTTGCCAATTATGTAAATTACAAAAAAAAAAGTGAAAAAAATCAAAAGTTCAAGATTCTTTTTGGGAAATTTGAAGGGATAGGTCAATGAAAGAAGTTGAAAATGTATTAATTAGTTGGAGAAACATCTATTAAAGTAGTTGTAAGATGAGCAAGTGATTATCTTTGTATTCTTGAAGAGTTCATATCAATAAAAGTGCCCTGTTTATCAAATTTCAGTGTTTCTTTCCATTGTTTCTCTAGTCACAAAGATTGTATAGTAGTTCAAGGTCTTGAATCTCATTGTTTTAAGTTGCACAATGAATTAATTTTCATTTCCATCTATGTGTGAGAAATGTTAGTATCAAAATGAGATAATAAAAACACACCAATGCAACATTAAACTAAAGAAAGCTAAATAAAATATGAAATCAAAGAGAATTCAAACTGAGCTTCTTCAGAGTCATTCCATTGTCCTCTATCTCCAGGGATTTGATTGAAGTTGCTGCTCTTAGATTGTGTAAGCAAAGCTTCTCAGAATGGTAACTTGCAGAATGAGTATGCAAAGGGAGAGTACTTCTCTATCCTATATGTTGGTGGAGTGAGATGTTGATGCGGATATGCATAGGGGTTGTAGATTATGCACAGGGGCTATGGATTATGGATGCTATTGAAACTATGCTATGAGGATGATAGGCCATGATATGGATTGCTACTATACTAAGCTATTCTATGCTATGATTGAATGCTGGAAAGCTGTGCTATGCAAATTGGCTATAGTTTTCCTATATGCAAGCTTCTCTGTTTTCAAAGACCCAACAGTCCCTTTTATAGATTTTTACAGGCAAGAGCCTGGCTAGCAAAGATCAATAGCTGTGAGATTGTCTGGTAATTTTGAATGGTGAGAGATGGAGAGGTTGAGAGGAAGATGGAAGATGTTGGGAGGTTGGAGAGAAGAATGGAGGTTTGTCTTCAACCCACGGGAACAACTTTGCTCATAGAAATTAATTTTCTGTTTTGAAGTTTGTTTCACGGTTGTTGCAGATACTCCAATATTAAATAAATAAATTTATTTAATTTTGTGTGAATTTAATATTTGATTTTAGGACTATAGAAGACTTAATTAAATATTTTTAAATATTTAATTGTCAATGGACTTTAGAAAAATTAAATATTTAGAATATTTAATTGTGAATGGACTTTAGAAGAATTAATTAAGTATTTTGGAATATTTAATTGTGAATGGAATTTAGAAGATTTAATTAAATATTTTGGAATATTTAATTGTGAATGGAATTTAGAAGATTTTAGAATAGAAGAATACTTAATCTTTATTTGAATAAAATATTCAAGCCAAGATTATATGATAATTAATATAAATAAATCATAATGTTTATTTAATTAATTAAGAAATGGATAAGAAAAGTGATTAAATAAACTTATTTATTTAATCAAAATGAAAGAATGAACAATATAAATAAATTATTTAGATTTATTTATATGCAGATTGAATTTAGAGATTTAATTAAATATTAAAAATATTTAATTAATTACCAGACTTTTATGATGTGACCATTTTTAGGTGTATACACCATCCATTTTTTTAAGGAATCTATTAAGTATATTTCTTGTTTAAGTAGAATTTCTTGAACTCGGTCTACAACCTTTAATAAGGTTTTGAGAGTCTAAATAGATATTAAATGACTAATCCACCGATTAGTGCTTTGTAGTTTGGTGGATTAGGTTTGTATATGATGCTTTAGTTTTCTTTTCTGTTGATTTGTGCAGGGGAAGGTGAGATTACAATGTGAAAGTTGTTGTCCTGATAGAAAAATAGTGATTTCCTTGTAAAAGTGAATGGCTCCAAGATGTTAAATGATGTAAGGAATGTAAGAAGGGTGTGAGAAGGTTTATACAAAATTTTCAAGTATATTTTAACATGTTTGAATGGTTTGCAGATGGGTTTGAGGTTTGCAGCATGTATTTCCAATAAACGCTCACTCTTTGGTGTAACAAAAAGCCTAGAATCAAGGGTTTGATAGAACAACAATGATTTGTGCCTTTCTACTTCTAAGATTTGTTGAATATTGTGTTTTCATACTTGATAAAGGACTTTTTTCAGTTATTTGAGGTTGGTGAGTAAGTTAGAGAGTACTTTCTTTGAAAATTAGACCTATTTGAGGTTCATTTGTTATAGAATAGTCAATTTTTTCTAATATATTTTTCAAAAAAATTACACCTACTATTAAATTATGTTTAATAAGGCTGAAATGGGTTCCTAAAAATTTATTTATTCTATGGAGATTCAATGTGGTTTGCAAGATACACACGATTTAGTGTTTTGGCACCTACAAGCAAGTTTGGTCTTTGAGTGCAAGAATTTGAGAATCTAATAAAATAGAGCTATAAGGTAGTGTATATGGTTTGTTTCTATAAAAATTATGATGGTTAAAGGTGTTTCAAGTTCTGATAAGAGTTAGAATTAATATTGAGTGAATGGTTGTATTTTTTCCTCATTGAAACAAGTTGAAATGAAGGGTAATTTGGTGAATAGTGAATGACTTGGTTGGTTTAGTGTTTTTCAATGATGTTATTGTTTTGGTTCAGTCAATTTGAGGATGGTTAAGGTATATTTGAGTCTGATAAAGATCTAGAATATTGATGAAGTGATTTGGCTTATTGGTAGCCTTATAATTTCAAGTGAAATTGATGGATTTTGGTGAATGGAAAAGTGAATTTCTGATGAATTTGCAAAGTGATCTTCTCAAGTTGATTTTGGGTCTTGAGTACCCTTGATGAATTTTTGTTGTTGATAGATGATATTGCATTAGAGTGACAAGTCTTAAGATTGACTCATATGTGACATACTCCCTTTCTTCATGACACAACTTATCGAAAACATATGACTTGGCATAGAGATTTTTGAATAAGCTCTCATACCCTCTTCTAATTTAAAGAAATTTCTCACAAAACAATGTGTAGAAAACACTTTAAAGTGGGGGCATACATAGACAACATCTTTGTGCAAATTTCATGGTGTGATTTACTTTTTCTTGTGACGTGTTCTCTCCTTGGTGGTGTCATTGGGTTTGATGCCTTCCAAGAGTGTACGATCAACTAAAGTGGCCTGATGCAAATGAGGCATCCTATGGATAATGATCTAACATCCTGAATTTTCCTCTCTTAGAGACATTAGGCACAATTCTCCCTAAGAAGAATACCTTACATGAAAAAACCAAATTCCCCTTTAGCAAAATTCTTGGCACATTCAAAAACATTTATAAAAAGCATTTTCATTATGGTGCCTTATCAATGTTATCAAGAGCATAACTTTGGTATGGTTTGTATAATGGGAAGCTGACACACTGGAATGACTTTCTCATTATGTGGTGAGAAGACGACACACTAGCATGAATTTCTCACTAAACCATTTCTTTGGGATATCTCACCTCGTGGATGACCTGATGTTCTATGGCACCAGAGTGAGTGCATCTTTTCCACCTCATTTTTCTTTCCTTTAGTTATTGCAATTGCATGATTATGTTTCTTAATGGTTTGACTTAGGATCCTTGATCTTGGGGGCTTGATTTCCTTCTTGATATTTGTCATTCTTTATCATTTGCATCTATACACTTGGATCTCTCTTGAATGTCTACTTTAGTGTGAGTTTGAAGAAAGTTCATCCTCTCACTAAAATGGGGGCTAAATGTACCATAGAAATAAGGCAACTTGCTTGACTTGGGAATAATTGATGATAGACTAGACTTAATGAGGCCTTCATTTGGTGTTGTGAGGTTTTTTTAACATCCACACTAGGTCTTGGACCCTTTCATATGCATTTAACAATGCCTTGTAAAGGTGTTGTAAAGTGTTGTAAAGGGCTTTCACACTTTTCTAGACCTAAAAAATCCACTTTCCCCTAATTCAACATTATAAAATGTATTTAATTGCATTTCCACATCAATCTAGAAGGCTTTTAAAATAAACTTAATGTTAATCTAGTGTTGTAATGTGTCCCACACATTCACATTGGATGTTATGTCTTCCTAGGCTAAGTGGGCCTCATTTTAGTGTTGTAAAGTGTATTTAATCACACTTTCACATTGAATTTTGTGTCCCAAGCCCTAATTGACCCTTACATCATCACTAATAGGCCCCTATTACCCCCTCTTGTGCATCCCAAGTAAATATTTGATGAAATAACTGACATAGACATCATATAAACCTTATTCTCTTATCTCCTAAGAACCTAGCTAGAAAATGGGCCCTAATGGAACTATTTCACCACCTCTGGAAAATGAGTCCCATTTGGGCCAATTCAGACCTTTGAGTGGGAAAAATTGAAATTTAAGTTTATTATTTTTACATGTCGGCCTTAGGGATCTAATTTATGGGAAAATAAGGTAAATTTCCTATAAAATAAAGTCTCTAAACTCTAATTCACATTCATTAACTCATTTTCAAAATTCGTTCATCATGTATCTTCTCCATCAAGCCAAGCAAGTTAGGGTTTCATCATTGCAAGTCATTAAGTTAGCTTCCTAAGATATTCTAGGGTAGATTCTTCATATTTTTCCATAGAAATTCAAGATAAATCATCATAGCAAGGTAAGAACTTCTTTGTTTCATTCTTCATTACATTCATTCATCTTTTTGGTTTAATTACTTACAAAGGGGTTTGACCAAGGCAAACCCCCATGCCCTAACATTCAACATTTCTCCTTCTCTTCTTGTGTGTTTATAGATTTAGGAATCTTAGAGGCATAGAAATCATTGAAGATTGCATTGCAATGTTGTTCAAGTTATATCTTCATTGGATTAGTCAAAATACCCACAAAAATTCACTTTTAGGCCCGAATTTGATAGTTTCAGAACCAGACACCTTGGGAGGAAAAAAATACAGACCGAAGGCTCTTGTTTCCACCTTTTGAATCTTTAGAAATTCAAAAGTGGACTCATTCACCATGAGTGGTGAATGAGTCCCATTTCTAGGCCTATTTTTGGTTTTTAGCATTTTTAGACACCCATTTGTCCAAAATAGGTTCCGGAACAGTTTTACAGAATTGGGACTGATTCACCCAGAATGGCGAATGAGTCCCACCAGGCCTAAAAATCAGCATCATTAGCATTCCAAAATTTATTTCTAGTCTTCATCAAGATCTCAGGTACACACTTTTAGTTTGGTTCATTTCTATTGTAATTTGCATTCATTTCTAGGTGTTTTTTTCATACCTCACTATGTTTTCAAATATTGCACATTTCATTAGTTTTGCATTCATAATCTATCAATTTCATTTCTTAGTTACACTTATATCATTCCATTTAGTCTCAATTCCATCTTTCATACCTTATTATGAGTGAATCACCTAGATTTTGGGTGTGGGATCTATCTCTTTTCATTAGGTGAAAGACCCTAAATGAGCAAAAGAGAGATAGCATTCCTAATAGTCTTAAAATTGTTGGTTCACCATTTTAAGTTCATTAGTTCACAAGGGCCCAAGACCTAATGTGGATGTGTAAAACTCATCACAAGACTAGATCAAGGTGATATCAAGTCTAATTTATCATTAATTATTCCCAAATCAAGCAATGAAAAGGGGAACTATTTTCCATCATTACAAAAGCACAAAAACCTAAGGTTTGAGTGTTGTTTTAGAATGGTGATACTTTTCAGAAATCAAAATGTTGAAGGACTAGGGTTGATATTTCACTTCCTTGTATAGAGGATATGTTGCAAAAAAGATTACTTGAACTATCTATGAGTCCCAAGTAATTGTTGATATCATAAACATCTTAGTGAAGGAATGATCCTAGTGGTTTGTTTGATTTTGATTTCTAACAAGTAGGACATGGAAATAATGGATGAGGGACTATATGCCTTATTTGGTTTTCCAATTATTTTGTTCTAACAAGGATCCTATAAATAGTTTCAATTTTTTTCCCAATTGTTAGTAGGATAGAGCAATAGCACCAGTTTTTGAGCAAAGGTGCAAGACTATGAGAAAAAGTGGCTAGATTTATTAAATGTAGCCAAAAATGTTTCAAGTGCTTGGGTTTCAGAGAAGCAAGTGTGAGCTAGAATGGAAAGTGCAACTATTGTGTGTTTCTGTCAAATGCAATGCTTAGGAAAAAATGAGTTTCTTTAGGCAAATGCAAGCATCTTGGAGGAAAGTGCACTAGTTTATGGGAAGAAAGTGCAATCAAATAAAAGCAAGTGAACATATCTCATAGTAATTGCTCAACTTCTATCAAATGCAACTAATTTTCATCAATGAAGTTTCAAAATAGAGAACAAATGCAATGAATTTTTAGCAGCTACTCTAGAAAATGTGACAACTACACTAGAATTTTGTGCAAAGGTGGTCTCTATGTGTTTTGTTTCTAGTTTGAACAATCTTTCTCCATATTTTTGCAAGTTTAAAGTTGGTTCTTCTCTCAATTTCTCTATTTCTGGAGTATGACAAGTGATATAACAACACTTGGACTGAATCAAAAAGCATGGACTTGTGTGACCTTCATGTCTATAGCTTTAGTTGTGAAATCATGACACCAAGCCATAGTTCCCAAATGTTTACTTTTATTAATGCAACTAAAAATTAAAGCTTGAATATTCAGAAAATTTTAAGGAAAATCCTTTCAAGGAATGCAAATATAGGGCTTCTTTTAAAAGAATACACTAATTCAAAGGTTTTGTAGTTTGATCATCATGTTTAGTGTTTGTTTTGATGTGTTCTTTTTAGATCAAGCACAAAGTTTGATGTAAAATTGTTTTGAATGTATTTGGAAAGTTTAACATAAATAAGAATTTGCGAACCTAGAGGATAGAAACCATTCTTTTAGGTAGGCTTGCCTCATGCTCCGAAAAGAAAATTTTACATGTAACTTATGGAACGGGCCTGTAATCGTACTCAGAAAGTAACTTCTCGGAAGTAAATTCCCATGCACCACTTTCAAAGAATTTTTTTTGATAAAGGGTTAGCTTCTAAAACAAACTGGATCTTAGTAATGTTCTGGGGATATTATTTTCAGGCCCCTATACATGTGGCATTTTACTCAATTAAGAGACCTCCTATCCCTTGTGGGTTTTTACACATCACGAGGATACTGCAGGAGAATATGTCGACATAGACCAGCAGAACCTGGTGGGATGATGAACTTTCCTCACACCCACAATTTATTTATATAGCGGTCTAGAACAAAAGTATCTCTTAGGTTGCCAATGAGTTCTCCAGTGTGGGATGTTTCTCAATAGGCAGGCCCTCTAAAAGGTATGATTGAAAATAAAGATGCAAATATTAAGATGTTCTCACTCACCCAAGATCACCAAAAGGTGCGCGGGGAGAAGATAATCATCTAGCTTGCCAAAAAATGAAGCCACAACATACACTTCATAGCAGTTTGATTCTTTTTAAGCGCCTTGAGCGATGCTATCCCCAAAAATATGTGAATAAAGCATAACAACTTTTTTTAATTTTAATTGCACCAATACGAAGTATTCTGGATATCAATCACTTAAGATAGCAATGGTGTAAGACAAAAAGAATAATTTGTTCATTTTTAAGCCCAAATTTGAGTGTTTCTAAGAAATTAATCCTAGTTTTAACCTGGTCAACAAAAGAAAATATGATCATGTGTCAACAAAAGGAAATCATTTTGCATTTGTTCTTTTTATGTGCCAAAATTAAAGTTCCTAATTATGAAAACTTGGAAAGAGTTCATTTTTAGAGCACCTTAATTGAAATTTTTGTTCTTTTTATGCACCAAATGACAATTCCTAACTTGGAAAAACTTTGAAATGGTTCATTTTAAGAGCACCAAAATGAAATATTCATTTGTGTTCTTTTTAAAGCACCAAATAAAGGTTCCTATTTTAAGAAAGCTTGAAATGGTTCAATTTTTAATAACACCAAAATGAAGTGTGCATTTGTGTTGTTAATTTTAAAGAAAAAAATAACAAATCATACTTTAAGAAAGCTTGAAATAGTCAATTTTAAGAGCACTAAAAAAAAAAATTGTTCTTTTTATGCACCAAAAAAAATATTTCTAACTTAACAAAAACCATTTGTAAATCTAGAGTGCTTTGACTGTTCATCTTCTCTATAGAAAACGTGTTAGTTTTTTTCAAACCTTGCATACAAACATGTTAGCACCTATCAGACATTCAAAAACAAGCATCTGTTAGCAAAACAATTAGTTACAAATTTGCAGATCTCAAACATAGGTCTATTAGAGAAAATGCATAGAAATCAGAGTCAATTGTGCCCTTTGTTAGAGAGAAAATGCATAGGTTTAGAGCAAGTGTGCCCCTTTCAACAGTCAAATTCTTAGAAAAATTTCAAGTGCATGGTTCTTGGTGTCAGATGTATGGTTTTTAGAGGCAAGTGTGCGGTTTTCTTGATAGGAAATTGCAAAATTTTTTGGGATAGTGTGTGAAAGCTTCTCCAAAAGTGATCTTGGAACTTACAACTTCAAAAATGGCTTATACAAACATTAGTGTAGGGGACCATGATCCCACCAGACATTGTAGAATGTGTGAGGGAGAAAATCATAAATAAAAACAAGATAAATGTACATGAAATTAGAATCTAAGCTAAGATCAATAAAACTAATTTAAGATCTAATCCTACACTTACAAATTGAAACTAAGCTATTGAAAACATATTAAGAAAACCTATGATTACCAAATTGAATTCAAAACAAAGAAAAGTGTTATCATCCTGTATCAGAGTGTGTTCACCTAATGTTGGATTGTTCGTATCACTATGAAGCCTCCATAGTTCATTTGTGAAGCTTTGATGCAATATCTTGGTTGGTTGATCAAATAAATGTTGAAGCTCTAACAATGGTGGTTGTGAATGTCAGAAGTACTTCATTGTGCAAATGATGTTGAATTTTCAATCCTTTTTTTGTGGGGAAAGATGTTTGCTATAATGAAAATGAAATTTGAAATGGATGATCAGATTTAAACAATGTTGAGTCAAGATTGATGGTCAAAAGGTGTTGAGAGGATTTAGACATAAGTAGATTGTGTAAAGTAGATTGCACAATTTGTGTGATTGAGGAATATATTGGTTGGTCAGGATTTAGATTGATCAATCGGGATTTAGATTGATTATTCAAGATTTAGATTGTTTAGTTAGGAAATTGATTGATCAGTCAACAAATTAGATGGCTCAATTAGCAATCGTAATTTTCCTAATCAGAAAGTGGGTGAGGAAAATTGATTAATTGATTTAATTCATTAATTCATTTTTGGAGTTGAACGTGCAAATCAAGTTTAACTTTTGCAAACAAAGTTGCATTAGTTTGTTTTGACTTTTTGACAAATGTTTTGAATAGTTTGATTAATTATTAGAATTTTGGAGGGAAAGTGTCATAATTAAATTATTATGATTTAATAATACAATTAACTTAGGGGAATAAGGTGATTTAGTGATGTAATTGTTGACGACGATTTTACTCACAACAAACAGGGCAAATAAATTCTTCACAGACAAGACCACAAAGAGCTTATCATTCTTGAAAGATATGGAACAAAGACAAGTCTCTGATAACTAGGTCATGGTTGCACTAGGGTCACTCTCGGGTACTAATGTGATATTATTGTTAATCTCAAAGGGACTATGGTTTTGAATTTAATATTTTAGGCATTGGACTTTCAAATGAATCATAAATTCAAACCTCATGAAATTGAAAGATTTGTTGTAACATTTCAAGAACATCACAAATTATTTGCTATCACTTAAGTAGATTTAGCATTAAGCATTCAGCAATTTTATGGAAAACAAAAGATGTTCAATAAAACTTCATCCATTCATTCAAATTTTGGAACATTTTCAAGAATTTAAACATCTACTCTAAAATAAAGCAAAAAAATACCAAAAATTAAAAGTTTCTCTCGATTATTCTCCATGGATGCCCCAAAGAATCAATTAAAATAGAGAAAATTACTTTATACTTCACTACATTGCTTCACAACTACATATAAAATAGTGCAATCTTTTAAAGAGAGGTGTTTCATTTCTAGACACCGAGTAGGTTTTGTATGCACCCTTAAATAGTGCAACATACAGTTGTGTTCGATTGAACTAACAAAACTAGCTACAAAAGATAATGAGATAGCTAGTTATCTAATAAGCTTTGATATTAATCAACTTCTACGTGCATACAAAGTTTTACGCTAGAATGGTTCAGAAAATAGGAAAAAAGAACAAAAATTCAAAGTTTATGCTCCTCCAACATCTGCAAATTATGAACTTAAAATAAAAAAGGGATCCTCTGGCCTTTTATAGAAAACAAGGTTCAAAAAGAATACGACAAATACATGAGAGGAAATCCAAGGGACCAATCTCATCAATGCACATGGAATGTAGTGAATGATACAAAAATTGTAATCAAATTCAAATAGAAGTCAAATCCAATTACACATTGAAATTCTTCGTGTGTTAATCTTTAATCATTAGGGTTCTTTCTTGAACCAAACAGATTTGATCAAACAAAATATAGGAATTTCCCATAAAAAGGGAGTGATCAGGTGGAAGTATAAATCCTATATCTCACATTCCTCAATTTGAACATTCCAGGAATGAGCTACCCCCGGAATAAATACACTTCTATATTGCATGCTTGAACTCTAGCATCCTGACATTCTAGTATCTGGTACATCTTTATAATGAACTCAATTCTAGCATGAGCTTTTAAAGTGCATCAATGAACTTGGTAATATCATCAGATTTGTTTGCAAATACAATTTTCCTAACCATCCATACTCAAACTTTGCATCACAATCTGTACTTCTTGCAATCATGAATTCCACACATAAATCCCTTTAAAAGTAAGAAAAAAATTCGTAACATCCCATGTAAATAAAACCATTATTCAAATATTAGTATAAAATCTCATAATTAACATGCTTTTAAGCATATAAAAAATTGTCACATATATACTAGATTATCAGAATCATTAGATAAACTTAAAATTTTATCATTTTGACTTCACATTACAACCTAGTATCTGGTACCCAGTATTCATCTTTACGCACTAACTTTCCCAGACCTCTGTTATATCAGAACTCCATCATACCAAACTCCTTCATAATGGACTTCTTCATACCAGACCAAAGCCTTCCATTCAAACTAACATTACCTTTTTCCTTTTCACATATTTCTAGTACCCGGTACTTGGTGCCTGAAACACTTGCATTACAAAGTACTTCTATTATCAATGATTTCTCTTTGCTCTTCACTTCCAGTGATCTTTCAATTATCTAGCTCTCACCATAAGAGTTATTCATTTTACTTGGGTCCCCAAGTCTTTTCACTCTTGGGGCGTGTTGTGAAACCACACAACAATTTTCAACCAATAAAACCAAATTTAAACCAAACTTGAAATTAAATCACCTATTGTAAATTAAAACTTATACATATTTTAAAACAATGGCTTCTACCTTTACCTAGATTCTAACATAAAGAAGTAAAACTCCACCAAAAGCATCCCTGTGTTCTTTGATTAATTCTAGTTTTTGGGACTTAGTGAAAAGAATCAGTTCATTAACATTGAACTACATAATATAGTAATCCTACAAAGCCAACCAGGGATAATTCCTTTTTGTCTGTCAAGCGTCCATAGCCTCAACAAGGTTATCTCCGTAATTCCCCCAAACATAGCTCTACTACCAGTCAAGCATCCATAGCCCTGGTAGAGTTATTTAGATAGCCTAAAGAGTTGATATATATCTCTCTCTCTTTTTCTTTTTTTAGATATAGCAATGATAGCTTACTTTTTCTCTTTTGATATTTCAATGATAGCTCTTTTATCAACTTGCAAGCAATGAAGCATTGCTATTAGGTTGGGAATTATAGTGGTAGCGAAGGTTACTTTTTATTTTTCATTCAATGCAAATCTCTTCATCAATTCACTACTTCCCAAAAACTCATTTAATGATTTTCTACAAGTGTGTGTTTCTAGCTAAATTTTACTAATTTATACCAAATCCTAGCTAACTGCAACTCGCTATATGTTAAAAAATATGAATAAATTAAAATTTAGCAATAGACAACTTAATCACTAGATTTAAATTTAAATTTAGAAACATCAGTTACCACCCTTCCGATTAAATTTATGGCAACTACTAAAAATTTTGCTAACAGTTTCAAATTGACGGCGTTGTACCTCATTAATGGATCAAAAAATGCCATGATTACCTTGAATCATGATCACATTATTCTTCATTAAATTTGTATGCCTTACTCTGCATGTATTATCTTCTCAAGTTACTGAGGTGATGACGTGTACTACCTCACCGGTTTCGTTTTCCTTTATATTTTGTACACATAAGTACCTCCATAACTAATATGACTTACAAAAAGTGAAATGACCACTATTAATTTCAAAATCTTCAACTTGCTTGATACACATTCTTCATACTACTCAAATTTGAAGCAATTTATCAACAGATATTTGTAAAGAATTAATTTGATTTAACCTTTAACTATGAAGATAATTATCCAGCTGCCACCTTGCTTGCAGTTTCCCAAAAAACATTTTCACTCAAGGCAACTATGTATCACAGCTTCCTTACGGCCCTTTATAAATTTTGCATTTCTTCTCAAATTTTTCACACTTTTTCTTTCTAGCTTTCTATTTTATTTTTGTAATTTCACTATGTGCATTTGCATTTGCTTCTTAGCCATGGATACTCCAATCTTCTTAGGTTGTTTTCGCAAAAAAAAAAAATTCTTAGAGAGCATCACACCACAAAGGCTTGAAAAGGTTTTCTTTAGTAGGACTTCCAGTTTCATTGTACCAAACTTGTGCTTAGTCCTTGGGGGAAAGTATGTTGAATCTAGCTACTACTTTTGCTTCTATTTTGATATAGCTCTAACTTTGTAGCATCGCTTCTAGATATTGATATTGAAGATGTTCTGCTACTGTCAACTTGATAGTGAAGCCTGAGTTCCTCAAAAATTTGGATACCATTTTATCTGTTGCACATCCGACCATTGGGATTCCCTCCATGGATGATATTCCTCAATTCCTGGAATTGGGGAAATGGTTCCGCTTTGGTCTTTTCTTATTGATCTCCATATCCAAGACTTTAAAGTTCACTAGGAACTCACCTATATAGGGTATTTGGCCCTGATATAAGAGGCATCCCACATCGACTGAATGACTACTACTATCCACAACTTTGCTCACTCTTTTTAATTTTTAAATTTTTTCAAATGAAGATTTTCAATGTCTCATGTATATACTTGATACAAACACATGCACACACACATATATCCATTTTTGATGTATATTTAAAGCATGTTTTACTATACATGGTTTTATTATCTTTCTTTTCACAGTTCACTCTACAAATGTTTGAATTAACTCTCATGTTTAAGATAGGTTTAAGTAGAATTTGCTAATGCAGAGGCTAGACAAAAGAAAAGAATAAAAATGAAAAAAAAGAAACCCTATACAAAAGCAACCTAAACCCTAGCTACCATAACTCTAACATAACAAAAGATTAACTCTAATAAAGAAATTTGTTTCAATTTCTACAATTATTTCTTCTACAATTTTGGTATGAATTACAGTAGGTTTATCTTTAAATTCATTTATCAAAATTTTCATTGTTCTACTATAACGGTGAATTATCTTAAATTTTTTACGTTTAAAGATCATGAATTCAAAAGCATACTTACCAATGATTTGGCTCATATGTATGAAAATGAACTCATTAGAGATTGATTGCACACATTCCTTTTGATGCGACCATACTCTACCTTCCTCCTTCCCTAGTCCATTTCCATGAACAGTTGTATATATTTCTCTTCTTCCTCCTCCTCTGAAAGTCTTCATGTCTTCGACCCTATCTTCACTTTGCATTTTGTTAGACCAAGATATATAACTATTTATATTACTATCAGAGAGAGATAAAGTAAAAATTTAATATTTTGTATCTTGTATAAAATTAGGAAAATTTCTTTTTATAGCTTGTGAATTTTAAACTTGCAGCAAAATACATGCATTTCTTGCTTGATTTTCTCTCTCCTTTTTATCTACATTTTCCATGTATAAAGGGAATGATGATTCATAGATGTCATTTCCTCGTTTGTGATGAAATACCTCTAAATATTGACATTCGTGCCTATTTCCCTACAAGATGTTAGAATTTTCTTTATAATAATATATAGTTTTCCAATTGTTTTGATGCATCTGTTAATTTTTTAATATTTCCAATTTCACTAGGGTTAAACATTTTTCTCGTTAACAATTCCTTTCTTTTAACAATTAAAACTTCCTCTATTAACAAAATTACTTTACTTATGGCCAAACTTACCCTAGTTAAAAAAAAATCACATTCAAGTTCACCGTGATCAGTCATATCATGAATTCTACACTCGGTGACTTCCAAAACTAAATAAACTCAAAGGATGCAATTTTTAGTTAAAAAATTTCAAAAAAAATTCAACTTCCATGTTGAAAAGCTAGCTTGCAATCAAAAATTATATTTTTTATTTACAAGCTGCTCACAAAACTCAGGATTATTGTTTCAAAGTGTAACTCTCCAATCCAGAAAATAAGACCTAAAATATCAAACATGGCCATCCTAGCACTAGTTCCTGTTCACATCGATTTTACTCGTAGCAAACAAGGCGAATAAATTCTTCACAGACAAGACTGCAAAGAGCCTATCCTTCTTGAAAGATATGGAACAAAGACAAACTAAGAGGGAATTCTACATTAATAGGAAAATATTGGCTTTAGTTCAATCCCAAGTCTTTGATAACCAGGTCATGGTTGTACTAGGGTCGCTCTCGGGTACATACGTGATATTGTTGTTAATCTCAAAGGGACTATGGTTTTGAATTGAATATTTTAGGAATTGGACTTTCAAATGAATCATAAAGTCAAACCTAATGAAATGAAAATATTTGTTGTAAAATTTCATGAACATCATAAATTATTTGCTATCACTTAAGTAGATTTAGCATTAAGCATTCAACAATTTTATGGAAAAAAAAAGATTTTCAATAAAATTTCATCCATTCATTCAAATTTTGGAACATTTTCAAGAATTTAAATATCTACTCTAAAATAAAGTATAAAAATATTGAAAATTAAAAGTTTCTCTCAGTTATTCTCCATGGATTCCCCAAAGAATCAATTAAAATAAGCAAACCACTTTATACTTCACTAGATTTCTTCACAACTACATATAAAATGGTGCAATCTTTTAAAGAGAGGGGTTTCATTTCTAGACATTAAGTAGGTTCTGTATGCACCCTTAAATGGCACATCATATAGTCTTGTTTGGTTGAACTAACAAAACCAACTACAAAAGATACTCAGATAGGTAGCTATCTAATAAGCTCTGATATTAATCAATGTCTATGTGCATATAAAGTTTTACATTGGAATGGTTCACAAATCAGGAAAAAAGAACAAAACTTCAAAGTTTATGCTCCTCTGACATCCAAAAATTCTCAACTTAAAATAAAAAAGGGATCCTCTGGCCTTTTATTGAACACAAGGCTCAGAAAGGATAAGACGAATACATGAGAGGAAATCCAAGGGACCAATCTCATCAAGGCATGTGGAATGTAGTGACTAATAGGAGAATTGTAATCGAAGTCGAATAGAAGTCAACTCCAATTACACATTGAAATTCTTCAGGTGTTAATCTTTAATCATCAGGGTTCTTTCTTGAACCAAACAAATACGCTCAAACAAAATATAGGAACTTCCCATAAAAAGGGAGTGATCAGGTGGAAGTATAATTCCTATATCTCAGGTTCCTTGATTTGAATATTCTAGGAATGAGCTAACCCCAGAATAAATACACTTCTATACTGCATGCTTGAACTCTAGCATCCTAGGATTCTGGTATCTAGCACATATTTATAGCGAACTCCATTCCAGCATGAGCTTTTAAAGCAAATAAATGAACCAGGTAACATCATCAGATTTGTTCGCAAATACAATTTTCTTGACCATCCATATTCAAACTTTGCATCACAATCTGCATCTCTTGCAATCACAAATTCCACACATTAAATCCCTTTAAAAGAAAGAAAAACATATGTAACATCCCATGTAAATAAAACCATTATTCAAATATTAGTATAAAATATCATAATTAACACACTTTTAAGCATATCACAAATCCTCACGTATATACCAGATTACTGAAATCATTAGAAAAACTTAAATTTTTTAGCATTTTCACTTCACATTACAACCCGGTATCCAGTACCCAGTAGTCAGCTTTACCCACTAACTTTCTCAGACCTCAGTTATACTGAAACTCCATCATTCTGGACTCCTTCATACCAGACTTCTTCATACCAGACCAGAGCCTTCAATTCAAACTAACATTTCCTTTTTCCTTTTCACATGTTTCTGGTACCTGGTACCCAGTGCTTGGAACACTTGCATTACAAAGTACTTTTATTATCAACGATTTCTCTTCACTCTTCACTTCTTGTAATCTTTCAACTTGCTAGCTCTTGTCATAAGAGTTAATTTTTTAACTTGGCTTCCCAAGTCGTTTTAGTCTTGTGGCATGTTGTGAGACCATAGAACAAATTGCAACCAATAAAACCAAATTTAAACCAAAATTAAATCACTTGTAAATTAAAACTTATACATATTTTAAAACAATAACTTTTACCTTTACCTAGATTCTAACACAAAAAAATAAAACTCCACTGAAAACATCTGTGTGTGCTCTGATTAATTCTAGTTTTTGGAACTTAGTGAAAATAATCAGTTCATTAACATTGAACTACATAATATAATAATCCTCCAAAGCCAACCAGGGATAGAGCCTTGCTTCCAGTCAAGCGTCCATAGCCCCAACAAGGTTATCTTTGTAATTCACCAAACATAGCTCTACTGCTAGTTAGGCATCCATAGCCCTGGTAGAGTTATTTGGATAGCGTAAAGAGTTGATCTCTCTCTCTCTCTCTTTCTTTTTTTAGATAAAGCAATGATAGCTCATTTTTTGTCTTTTGATATTTCAATGATAACTCTTTTATCAACTTGCAACCAATGAAGCACCGCTATTAGGTTGGGAATTACAGTGGTAGCGAAGGTTACTTTTTGATTTTTCATTCAATGCAAATCCATTCATCAATTTACTACTTCCTAAAAACTCATTTAATGATTTCCTACAAGTGTGTGTTTCTAGCTAAATTTTACGAATTTATGCCAAATCCTAGCTAACTATAGTTCACTATATGTTAAAAAATATGCATAAATTAAAATTTAGCAATAGACAACTTAATCACCAAATTTAAATTTAAATTTAGAAACATCAGTTACGACCCTTTTGATTAATTTGTGGTAACTACTAAAATTTTTGCTAGCAATTTCGATTTGATGGCATTGTACCTCATTAATGGCTCAGAAAATGTCATGATTACCTTGAAGCACGATCACATCATTATTCGTTAAATTTGCATGCCTTACTCTCCACGTATTATCTTCTCAACTTACTCAAGTGATGACGTGTACTGCCTCGCCGGTTTTGTTTTCCTTTATATTCCACACACATAAGCACCTCCATAATTAATACGACTCTTAAAAAAATGAAATGACCACTATTAATTTTGAAATCTTCGACTTGCTTCATTCGCAAACTTCCTACTACTCAAATTTGAAGTAATTTATCACCAGATATGTGTAAAGAATTAATTTGATTTAACCTTTAACTCTAAAGATAATTATCTAGCTCCCACCTTGCTTGCGTTTACTAAAAAACATTTTCACTCAAGGAAACTATTTACCACAACTTCCTTATGGACCTCTATAAATTATGTATTTCTTCTCAAGTTCTTCACACATTTTCTTTCTATCTTTTTGTTTTATTTTTGTAATTTCACTCTGTGCATTTGCATTTGCTTCTTAGCCATGGATACTCCAATTTTCTTAGCTTATTCTCATTGAAAAAATGTTTTCTTAGGGAGCATCACACCACAAAGGCTTGAAAAGGTTTTCTTTATTGGGACTTCCAGTTTCACTATACCAAATTTGTACTTAGTCCTTCAAGAAAAGTATGTTGAATCTAGCTGCTACTTTCACTTTTATTTTGAAATAGCTTCTCACTTTGTAGTGTCACTTTTGGATATTGGGCTCCCTGTTGAAGATTTTTGCATTGCTGCAAACTTGATAGTGAAGCTTGAATCCTTGAAAAATCTACATACCATTTTATCTGTTGGACATCTGACCATTGGGATTCCCTCCATCGATGATATTCCTTGGTTCTTGGAACACAGGGAAGTGATTCCACTTTGGCCTTTTATTACTTGTCTCCATATCAAAGGCCTTGAAGTTCACCAAGAACTCGCCTATATAGGCTATTTGGCCCTAATAGAAGAGGCATCCCACATTAATTGAATGACTACTACCATCCACAACTTTTCTCACTCTTTTTGCTTTTTGATTTTCTTGAAATGAGGATTTTCAATGTCTCATGTATATACATGATATATATTCCTTTTTGGTACATTTTAAAGCATTTTCTACTGTGCATGGTTTTATTATCTTGCTTTTCACAGTTCACTCTACAAATATTTGAATTAACTCTCATGTTTAAGATAGGTTTAAGCATAATTTGCTAATGTAGAGGTGAAACAAAAGAAAAGAAAAGAAAAGAAAAGAAAAATGAAACCCTACATAAAAGAAAACTAAACCCTAACTACCCTAACTCTAATATAACTAAAGATTAACTCTAATAAAGTAATTTACTTCAATTTCTACAATTATTTCTTCTATAGTTTTGGTACAAATTACAACACGTTTATCTTAAATTCATTTATCAAAATTTTCAATGTTCTAGTGTAATAGTGAATTATCTTAATTTTTTTGCGTTTAAAGATCATGAATTCAAAAGCGTACTTACTAATGATTTGGCTCACATGCATGAAAAAAAACTCATTAGAGATCGATTGCACACATTCCTTTTGATGCGACCATACTCTACCTTCCTATAGTCCTGGTCCATTTCCATGAATAGTTGTATCTATTTCTCTGCTTCCTCCTCCTCTAAAAGTCTTCATGTCTTCAGCCCTATCTTCACTTTACATTTTGTTAGACCAAGATATATCACTATTTATATTACTATCAGAGAGAGATAAAGTAAAAAAATTATATTCTATATCTTGTATAAAATTAGGAAAATTTCTTTTTATAGCTTGTGAATTTTCAATTTGGAGCAAAATATATTTGTTTCCCGCTCGATTTTCCCACTCCTCATTATCTGCATTTTCCACATATAGAGGGAATGATGATTCATTGATGTTGTTTCCTCGTTTGTTATGAAATATCTCTAAATCTCAACATTCTCGCCTATTTCCCTACAAGACGTTAGAATTTTCTTTATAATAATCATAGTTTTCCAACTGTTTTGATGTATCTGTTAATTTTTTAATATTTCCAATTTCACTAGGGTTAAACATTTTTCTCATTGACAATTCCTTTCTTTTAGCAGTTAAAACTTCCTCTGTTAATGAAATTACTTTAGTTATTGCCAAACTTACCCTAGTTAAAAAAAATTCACATTTGAGTTCACTGTGATCAATCATATCATGAATTCTACACTCGGTGACTCTTCCAAAAGTGAATAAACTCAAAGGATGTAATTTCTAGTTAAAAATTTTCAAAAAAAATTCAACTTCCATACTATAAAGCTAGCTTGCATTCAAAAATTATATTTTTTATTTACAAGCTACTCACAAAAATCAGGATTAATGTTTCAAAGTGTAACTCTCCAATCCAAAAAATAAGACCTAAAATACCAAACATGGCCCTCCTAGCGCTAGTTCCTATTGATGACGACTTTACTCATAGCAAATAGGCTGAATAAATTCTTCACAGACAAGACTACAAAGAGCCTATCCTTCTTGAAAGATATGGAACAAAGACAGCCTAAAAGGGAATTTTGCATCAAAAGGAAAAGATTGGCTTTATTTCAATCCCAAGTCTCTAATAACCAGGTCATAGTTGCACTAGGGTCTCTCTCGAGTACTTATGTGATGTTGTTAATCTCAAAGGGACTATGGTTTTGAATTGAATATTTTAGGCATTGGATATTCAAATGAATCGTAAAGTCAAACCTCATGAAATCAAAATATTTGTTGTAACATTTCATGAACATCACAAATTCTTTGCTATCACTTAAGTAGATTTAGCATTAAGCATTCAACAATTTTATCGAAAAAAAGAAGTTTTCAATAAAATTTAGTCCATTCATTCAAATTTTTGAACATTTTCAAGAATTTAAACATCTAGTCTAAAATAAAGCATAAAAATATTAAAAATTAAAAGTTTCTCCTGGTTATTCTCCATGGATTCCCCAAAGAATCAATTAAAATAGAGCAAGTCGCTTTATACTTCACCAGATTGCTTCACAACTACATATAAAATGGTGCAAGCTTTTAAAGAGAGGGTTTTCATTTCTAGACACCGAGTAGGTTCTATATGCACCCTTAAATAGTGCAACATATAGTCTTGTTCAGCTGAACTAACAAAACTAGCTACAAAAGATACTAAGATAGGTAGCTATCTAATAAGCTGTGATATTAATCAATGTCTACATGCATACAAAGATTTATGCTGGAATGGTTCAGAAAATAGGAAAAAAGAACAAAACTTAAAAGTTTATGCTCCTATGACATGCACAAATTCTAAACTTAAAATAAATAAAGGGATCCTCTGGTCTTTTATAGAACACAAGGCTCAGAAAGGATAATACAAATACATGAGAGGAAATCCAAGGGACCAATCCCATCAAGTCACATGGAATGTAGTGACTGATAGGATAATTGTAATTGAAGTCAAATAGAAGTCAACTCCAATTACACATTAAAATTCTTTGGGTGTTAATCTTTAATCATTAGGGTTCTTTCTTGAACCAAACAAATATGCTCAAACAAAATATAGGAACTTCCCATAAAAAGGGATTGATCAGGTGGAAGTATAATTCCTATATCTTAGGTTCCTCAATTTGAACATTCCAGGAATGAGCTACCCCCAGAATAAATACACTTTTATACTGCATGCTTGAACTCCAGTGTCCTAGGGTTCCAGTATCTAGCACATCTTTATAACGAACTCCATTCTAGAATGATATTTTAAAGTGCATCAATGAACCTGGTAACATCATCAAATTTGTTCCCAAATACAATTTTCCTGACCATCAATACCTAAAATTTGCATCATAATCTACATCTCTTACAATAACAAATTCCACACATTAAATTCATTTAAAAGAAAGAAAAAAATTTGTAACATCCCATGTAAATAAAACCATTATTCAAATATTAGTATTAAATCTCATAATTAACACACTTTTAAGCATATCACAAATCCTCACATATATACCATATTACTAGAATCATTAGATAAACTTTAAAATTTTAGCATTTCTACTTCACATTACAACCCGGTATCTGGTATTCAAATTTACCCACTAACTTTCTTGGACCTTAGTTAAACTAGAACTCCATCATATCAGACTCCTTCATACTGGACTTCTTCATACCGAACTGGAGCTTTCCATTCAAACTAACATTACCTTTCACCTTTTTACATGTTTCTGGTACCTTGTACTTGGTGCCCGAAACACTTGCATTACAAAGTACTTTTATTATCAACAATTTCTCCTCACTCTTCACTTACGATGATCTTTCAATTTGCTAGATCATGTCGTAAGAGTTATTTTTTTTACTTGGGTCCCCAAGTCTTTTTAGTCTTGGGACATGTTGTGAGACCACACAATAGTAATTAAATAATTGGCATTATTTAACTAATCAAGATGAAGTAACATGAGATTAAGACTTCACTAAATAAATATAACTTATTTAATTGGTTGAAATGATGAAAATTTGAATTAAGTAAATGTTGTATTATTCAATTAATAGGGTTTTCAAGACTTTATTAAATAAATGAAATTTATTTAAATTGTCAAGAATGATGAAATAGTGAATTAATTAAATAATGTTGTATTATTCAATTAATAGAGTAAATTAGGGTTTTGGATGTTGTTTAATGATATTTGATGTTGTTTGATGTTGTTTGATGTTGTTTAGGCTATGTGATAGGTGTTAGGTCAATTTTACATGTCTACACCAACTTTGATATATATTATCACAAGACAAAAAAAAGTGAATTAGACCCTTTAAAGTGAAAATAATTTAATCATTAGCGATGTATTATTAATTTACTTATATTTATTTTATACCATTTATAATAATGATTTATAATTATTTATAATATTGATATAGCCTAGATACTCCCCATTATTCATTATCCCTTTCTCTTTACTCTCATTCAACTCTTCAATCATCTCTCCATTAGCTCTCCATTTTTTCCAATCACCTCTCCATGATTTTGAATGTTCTCTCTATAAATAATCTCACGACCTTTAGCATCTAAGAGTTTTATTATTTTATTATATTTTTTTAGCTCCTTGTTAGAATCTAAGGACTAGACTACTATTACACTACAACCTACCCCATAATATTCATATACTCATTATAGTACTCCTTAAGAACTTTAAATTTTAAATATTTAAATCTTCCATTACCTTCCAAATAGTTTCCAATATTCGTAGATCCAAAGAACCCTTACCTTCTCACTATCATCAAGGAGGAACAACCCATCATTATAAAGTAAGATATAGAGGGGACAAATATTGACTTAGTGTAATGCCCCTCCGTGTCCGTTGTTCTGAGCTTGTGTGTGAGTTTTTGTGTGTGCTTCATTGATTACTGTGTTATTTGATTATATGGAAAATATAATATGTTAGTAATCATGTTTAAATAATTAATTAAATTATAAGTGATTTGCAAAGTTATTTAAAATATGATTAGAAATTAAAATCATAATCAATTAAGTTAAATCAAATGACTTAGAACAAATGATCAAATTAATCTAATTCGTTAAAAGTAAAAGTGATATTATTAGATAAATTGATTTAAATTGTTGAAGTTAATAATCATTATGAACAAAATAGTCTTGAAAAGATAATTATTTTAATAAGAAATTTAAATGGATAAGGAAATAGGAAGCTGAAGTGTTTTAAAGCCAAAAATGAAACTTCACCTATAGAGCATTTGGAAGTCGAAGAGAATTGGAGAATATGAAGAATAAATAAATAAA
The DNA here is from genome assembly GCA_007258455.2 of Sequoia sempervirens. Lineage (NCBI taxonomy): Eukaryota > Viridiplantae > Streptophyta > Pinopsida > Cupressales > Cupressaceae > Sequoia > Sequoia sempervirens. Next base: position 107,902 of record VDFB02074165.1, on the reverse strand, counting down.
AGTTGTAGTAGTTTGCAAAAATATTAATGGTGTTTTGAAGAAAATTTTTGTAAATAGTTGTTTTTAATTATTTTAATATGCATGTGTTTATTTAAATTGATTGTGGAAATGATAAATAAATAAATAAATAAAAAGCTCAATCTTTTGTGGATTCGAATGGATTGGAATTTTATTTTTCAAAAAGAAGTGACTTTTGGCATTCGCTAGAAAAAGAAATGGAAGAGACTTTGGTGTGAGATTTTATTTAGAGGATTTTGTATTGGAAGGGGGGTTGCACTCTCTTGGGAACAGATTTTGGAGAATTTGGCAGTCATCTTTCTGATATAGTATTGCGTTCTTTTATTCTTCTGAGAATTCATGTGAGGATTAAGATTTAAGTTTGAGGGAGGATCTTGGAGCTGCTGCTGGAAGGATTGGATCAGCAAGAAGGATAAAGCTTCAACAGTTATCTACAGGCGCAGGACGCCAGGTTCTCCTTCTTCTTTTAAATTATTTTCTTTATAGCATCAAATGAAATAAGAATTCCTTGCTGTGAATGAAATTTTCTCTTGAATTGAAATTTAATGCTTGTAGAAAATTCTCGAATCTTTAGAAATGCTTTGGACTGTTTTTCAATCAGGAAAGCTTTACTGGGGTGGGACTGTTATTGATTTAAAGTGAAATTTTGTTGGGATTCTGGAATTGAACAGTGTTACTGTAGTTTTGTGTTAAAAATAATAGTGAACCAGTAAAAGAATAAGCTCATGACTGTGAATTCGAGGTTGTGTAAATTTCCATTTGTAGATAAATTTTACAAATATATTCTGTGTTTAAATATTTATATTGAAACAGTAAATTGTACAATTGAAATTTATTTCTCTGTATTCAAAATATTTTTGTATGCAATATATATATGTATATATATATATCAGATATATATATATATATAAATGTATACACACACATATATATATATATAAATGTAAAGATAGCATCAAAAGAAAAATTTAATTAAGATTCAAGTTTCTGTTGTATTATATTTGTTTTGAAATAAATAAATAAATAATAAATAAATAAATAAATAAATAATATTTGTTTTGAAATTATTTGTATATATATATTTATTAAACTTATTTATTCAGATTCCACTGATTATTTAATTTTGTCAAAATAAAACATTCTGTTTCTTTTTTAAAATAAAACAGAATCTGTTTAAAATGGAAATAATAATAAAATAGAAAGAAATCTGTTTTTTTGTTATTGATTTATTAAATTACCAACTATAAGAAGATAAGTTAGTAGAAAAATCAATTTATGAATATATGGCAGCATTGATTTATTTAATTCTTGTTTTGAGTGAATATTTTGAAATAGAAAAGAATTCCTATTAATTTGTTAAATTGTGAAATTTGATAGGATAATATAGTAGAAGGGAAATTTGTGAATATATATATATATATATATATATATCAGCATTGATTGTCTAATTCTTATTTTTAAATGTGTATAGGGTGGAAATAGAATTTAATATAAAATTGAATAAGTTATTTTATTTATGAAGTTAAGTCTTGTAGATTTGTTGAATTCTTAGAAAAGATTTATTCTCTTTCTACTTTCCTTCCTTCAAAAGAATTAAAATATATAAAGATATAGTGGTTTTAAAAAGGTTTTTATTGTGTGTAAATTTATTTAGATAGATTTAAGATTTTAAGGTGGTAAGTTCTAATATGTAGTTTGGGTATTTAGAGTATGGTTATTATTATTATCATTTTAAGTATAACAAATGGTCTTAAGTGGTTGGCGCAATTACTTTAAATATTGGAATTGAGTGTTAAGTTAGTGAGATGAAGGGAAGTGGAGATAATGTTTAAATTTATGTTTTGTATATAAGTGGTTATGAAATGGTAACGAGTTAACTACCCAACTATTAAGTAGTTTCCAATTATGTTGATAAATGAAAGGGGGTTTTATTTCAATCTGGAAATGAACAGTAGCTTTATTGTCTCATTTGTTTAAAATATATATATATATATATATATATAACAAAATACATACTTGGTTAAGAACAATTTCTTTTCAATGAAATTCTGGATTGTAATATTCGTGTTATAAAATATCTCCTTTGTACAGAGTACAGTGTTTATTTTGTTTCTGATTTCGAAATGCCCAGATTTTAATAAATATGTATATATATATATATAAATATATATATATATATATATCTATATACATATATAAATATTCATACATATGTAAATAGTGAATAAAAGAAATTAAATTTATTGAATTTCATTATTCCCCGTCGCACTGTGCACCATATTAAATTTTGGGGAATTATTTATATTTATATGATTTGATTTGGCTGTGTGTGGGGGGTCGGCCTTGGCCGTACCCACCACTCCGCCACCGGTCCGTGTGACAGTTTGCGGACTATCCACAACAGTCCGTAGGACTGCCGTGAGCAGTCCGTAGACTGCCCACGGCCGGCAGCGTAGTTCCCCGTGACTGTGTGTGTTGGGAATAAAATTTCTCATGTAAATTTATATGTTAAACTTCTTTTAATCTGCAAATTTTTATATGTTATTCTTTTGTGCGGATTTTTATCTTTATAAATATATATATATATATACATATATTTATTTATTAATTTAATTATTCTGTTTTCTCTGATTTAAATAATGTTGTATTATTTAATTATGTATACATATATATATATATATATATATATATATATATATATATATATATATATATATATATATATATTCAATTTCTTTCCGATTAATATATTCTGTTAATTTAATTGTTAGTTAAACAAATATGTATACATATTCTGTTTCTGTTTCTTTTCTGATTAAAAAAAAATAAACCAGAATTTGTTATAATGAAAATAAGAGTAAAATAGAAAGAAATATGTCTTATTGATTTGTTAAATTACAACCTTGAGAGGATATTGTTTGTAGAAAAATCAATTACGAAAGTAAGACAACATTGTTTATTTATTCTGGTTTTAGTATGACTGTATTTCAGGAATGGAATTTATTTTGGAATCTACTTTGGAATTAAATAAGTTATTTCTTTTATTTATATTCTTGAAATTAAATCTTGTTGCATTGTTGGGTTTGGGACACTGTTAATTCCTTGATGTGGGGACCCATTTGTGTTATCACTTTAGTCTTCTAGAGGATGTTGATTTTGTTAAATTTATACCTTTTTATCTTGAGTTCTGTTATGTTACGTGGGGTGTACCAGATTTGAGATTTGATATGGCATGTAATTTGCGAGATGATTTATGCCTCGTGTAATATTTTGTTGTTGTATTTCGATGTTAAGATTGGAATGGTACAACCCCTGTTTCTTTCTGGTTTTGGTTGGGTCTCTAGGGAGAGTGGCTCCTCGTGGGGGCTGGCGCCCCGTTTAAGGGGAAGGGCTCAGGAGAACCCACGAGTGAGTTAGTAAACAAGTGATAACCTAATAATTAACTTAGGAGGGTTGGGTAGTAATATCATTACAAGATTTAAAATATAGATGCCTTGTCTTCATTAGTGCTTCCGCAGACTAATGGAAGGCTGAGAAGGCCGTGGTTGGCAAGGTCATGACCTCGTCCTCACGAGAGGTCTACGGCTCCGCATGAGCTACCCTATGGTGTCGGTGCCTCAAGTAGGAGGAAGGGCCAGGAGATCCATAGATGGGGGCCGGCGCCTCAGTTTGGAGGAAGGGCCAGGAGAACCCATGTAGGCTATGCGATGACACTCTCCCCTGGTTGCCCATGTGTTTTACTTTACTGTGTTCCTCTGGAAGTGGGTTTTGCGAGTTGGTTTAGATTGTTGTTTGAATTGATTTAAATTGATTTATGATTATTGTTTTAATACATCTTTAGTATGTTTTGTGGTCTTGTATGATCTCATTTATATTTGATTTACAATCTTGTATCTTATGATACTGTGATATGATGTTATTGTATTATTTGATTGAAATTTGGAATTGTATTATGTTTATTCAGTTTACTTTGGAAGTATTTCATGATCATCCTTTGATTACTTGTTTACTGTTCATTGCTTTAATTTATGTGATGGCATTTATGATTTTAAGTTATTATGTCGACTCTTGTAATCCTTGAGTTTTATGATATTTTTGTATGATGTTGAGTCTTGTGGTTCCATGTTTGGATATTCTTGGTTGTGGTCTCTTTCTTGTTAGCTCCTAGCACGGGGGGTGGGTCTTCGGACTCACATGGTCGGGTGGAACGTGCTAAGCACCCCATTGGGTCCCCAGTCGAGGATCGAGAGGTGTGGATTGGTGCGTTTGCAGCGACTCTAGAGTTGTACTTGTCTTGGAGCCAGTTATGATGCTTTGTATTCATCTCTTGTTCTGTATCATGATTCTTGTTGTATAGTTTCCGTTCATGGTTTGGAAACACTTTTGTATCATTGTACTTCTTAAACATTGTACTGTAATGTAATATTAAACCCAATGTGGTTATTGGCCATGGCAGTTATTATGGTGTTGAGTTAATTATGTATATGTTGAATTTACTCAAATGGGTTCTTATCATTGCTTTATCATGTATGTGTTCTATTTGTTAATGTTTATTTTGTTATGGATTATATCCTTGGATTTTATTCTTTATTATTGTTGTATGGATCTAAGTCTCGTAATGACTCCTCGTGTACCCCAAGGGATGTATGTGTTAGTGAATCTGTTTAAATGAAATTCATGTTATGATTTAATGTGTATGACATATATGTTATGTTTACTTTTAAAAAAAAAAAAAAATTTGCAGTAATTATGGTTTAATTGTCCTTTGGGGTTCGCACGGTGGGGCGTTACACTTAGGCTTTTTAAAAATATTCTTGGAAGATTCATTTTTTTATGGATTCCTTTTTTCTTAAGTAGATTTCATTTTAAAATAGATTTATATTATTTATTAATTAAAAAATATAAAATAACCTAGGTAAGGTTATAATTGCTTGTATTTCCTTTGTTTATATTTAAGTATTTATTGATTTTACTTATAGTCTACTTTAAATTATCTATTCTCTATTTACTTTTTTAGGTTATATCTCACTTAAAAAATGCAATATGAAAAAAATTAAGTAAAATTTTATTTAATAAGATCCATATAATTACATCCATGGGTATTTGCATGTATGTGAGGGACCAAAATTGTATCAAAAGTGGTCACTTTTTTTCAAAAATTAATAAAATTTGATCTTGAAAGAGAAATTGAAGATATTCATGATCAAAATGTGAAGATGTGACAAGACAAAGAATTATAATTCTTGGAATCTAGTTTTTAAACTATTATTATTTTTAATTATGAAGATTAAGAAGTTCAAATAGGGGGAGCACATAAAGTGCTTCATTAAAATATTAAATTTTTGAAGTATTTCAAAAATAACTTTGGTGCAAAATTAACTAACATGAGATAGTTTATAACTATTTTTATACTACTTTTATAACCAATATATATGATTTTTAATTAATTTTAAAAGTGAAAACATCTTAAAAAATGAAAAATTATGTCTACTCCCCAATTCTTTTTAAAACTAATCAAAAATTAATTTCAAAATGTGTATAGAATAGAATATAGAATGTAAAAATGTCACTTATTTCAAACTTGGATGACTGGATAAAAAATTCTACTAAAAATACTATAAATAGATTTTTGGAAAAAGAAAGATATAGAATGGATAAAAATTTATTCATGTTGCAAATAAATTAAATGATTCTTTTCATATTTTTCCATTCATTTAAATAATTATCAATTAATTTGACTAGTTGTATTAAGTGATATAGAATCTATCATTAAATAAAAAATACTCAAAACTTAAATATTAGAGGAACATGAACTAGAGAATTAATGAAACAAATTTGTGCAATTAAGAAATTGAAATTATAAATTTAAAATTACATCCTCTTTTCCATCTCAATTTGATAATTGAGAGTTTGAATGATTCTAAAATTATTGTGGTAAGAAGTCTACTTCAATCATGGAAGATAATTTCTTGGTAGCATGCCCATAAGACCTTAGACTATGTTGGAACCTTCAAATTTTGGAAAAATTTGGAGTTCCAATGATGAGAAAATTGGTTGCAACACTCAGAAATGCACCTATAAAATATGTCCCAATAGCCTGCTTTGGAGGATCAACCCAGTGATAAACCATAGAAGACATCAAAGTACATCAAAAATTATGAGCGTGCTAGAATACTAGGTACTCGAGCTTTGCAGATAAGCATGAATGCACCTGTCATGGCTAAGATTGAGAGATAAAATGATTCGTTGGAGATTGCAATGAAAGAGTTACATGAGCGCAAGATTCCTTTCACAGTCCAACACTATGTGCTTGATGGAAACTATGAAGATTAGAGTTTTGATGAGCTTACTGTTGAAGATTCATGGAAACAGAAAGTTGGTGGGGACTAAAATGTATTTTGGATCTCGAAACACAATTAATGTGAAGTTATGGATAGTGCTTTGAGAAACTTTAATAGTCGATTCATATTGACTATAGTAGTCTACAGTCAGATGGAGATATCGAAGGGAACTTTGCATATCGAAGTGAGTAATTTGAGAGTCCCTTCGATGTCCTAAAAAAGTAAAATAATAGGAAGAAAGAAAAATATTTCAAGTCCCTTCGGTATACAAAAAATAGTAAGGGAATGCCATACATCATCAAAGAGACTACATCATCTCGACAAGAGTTGTTTCATGGTCCCTTCAATAATCCAACAAAACATCATTAAGGACACAATGAAATGTTGGGAGGAAATATTTTTGAGTCCCTTCGATGAGATAGTTTATGGAGTTCCTTCGAAAACCCGAAAAACATAAAATGCATATATCAAAAGGAAAGACATATATCAGAGAGAACAATGTTGTAGTCTCTTCTATATAGTGACAAAACAATTAGGGTTTCACATGAGGAATGTAGGAATGAGAAGGGTCATGGTGCAAGGAACCAAACATACAATGTAAAATCCCATGCTAGTAAGAGAAAGAGTTAACTGTGACCAAGAAAGAGGGAAAGATTGAGAAGAAAAGTGAAATGATGGATGTTGGAAGAGGCATGGGAATGAATAGAGATGAAAAAAAATAGAGTACAATGGGGCAAGAAGCTAAACAAATATTGTAGAATGTCATACCAAAGGATGGGAATACAAAAAGTCAATTTTTAGAATGTGAAAGATGTGAAGCCTATTACTTCCTTCACTCCTATAAGAAGGAAACCGATACCATGGGGAAATCTCTTTTTTTTGGAAGGGGGAATTGGATTTTGGAAAAGGACATTGCAAAGGCCTGTTTTCTGAAGCATATCAATCAAATACTACTTTCTATAGTGTCTAAATTCTAGGTGTCAGTTACTTGTTGAATATCATGAACAAGATTTTCCCTGGTTGTCTCCATTTTGTTTTCTCCTTATTATTTAAATTAGCATATCAAGCATATGTCTAGTTTGTCAAAACACAATTTATGTTTTGTGTGATTTTCTTAATAGGGTTTCTTCAAGAAAGAGTTAAATTCCTTTGAAAAGATCACAATAATTTGGAGGATTCAATTGGATAAATAAGAACCTAATAAAAGACAATTTTTCATTTTTATTCAAGTCATAAATAGTATTGTGCCAAGTAATTTGAGTTATACCCAGAAGGAAGACACATATTAATTTGAATTCTGACTCTGTTACCTAGAAAAGGCACCGATCAATTCATTTTCTAAAACCCTTGTATATCATATTCTAAAATCCATTCTAGATTTTCTATAGTAGGAGTGGAGGTATTTTTAGTTTGAAAATATAATTCAAAATCATATGCCACTTTGAAGTAGATTGAGAAAGATGATTTAATTGAAAAAATTGCATAAAATTCACAATCTACTCAACATTCACCAATTAGTCTTGAGGATTTAACATTCAGTGGTGAAGACAAGGTAATACCCACCTAGGCATAGCATACCCTAAAGTGTAGGGAATTCCAATCATTTTGATTGATTCCATTCATTGGATAATTCACTTGTAAAACCCAATTATAAAGATTGGCATACTTTTAGGGTTTAGCAACCTGTTGATTTGGGAACCAACAGATTGGTGACTCTACTGGGGACTTGCTTGTAATAAGTAAATAGTTTGAATCTCATCTTGGAGCTCTGGAATACTAAAGGACTATTTTAGTATTTTCCTCTTTTATAAGAAGATGTGGAAAATTTGTTTCAAGAACTTGGTGGAGGATACAAAGAAGTTCCAGATTTGTATAATTTTCAGAAGAAGGGTCAACAACTGCTATAATTTTTATAGGTAATTTTATTCTAGTTTTCAAAATATTTATGATATTCTATGAGAAATATGCAATAAAAGGCTCCTTTGAAAATATCTTAAGCTCGACATTGGGTTGTTTTATGCATTATCCTTTCATGAGGGCCTATTGTAAGAGAAAGCAGCTAAAAGATGTCTGATTGATTTTTTTCCTAGAAAAGCTATAAAGTGATAAACAAGATGTATCACTCATATACTTATCATTGTCTGGTTCCAAACACAATGAATAGACAACAATTCCAACCATATCCACAAAGAGAAGTGTTTATCCTAGATAGATATAAACCATTGAACTTCAATAATATCCAAAGCTACCAAAATCCTTATCCCTTTGAACTTAGAGATCATGTGCCTATGTTTCATGGAGAGGAATATGAATAAGCTTATAGGCATGTACAACTATTTTGTGATTTTATTGAAGACTTTTAGATAGGTCCAGAAGATTTCATTATGAAATTCTTTATAAGGTCTTTGAAGGATAATGCAAGAGAATGGCATAGTGGCTTACCCATTCAAAGTATATCTTCATGGGAAGATTTCAAAAGGTTGTCCCTAAGTCAATTTGATTATGATAATGAAAATTATACACAAACCTTTAGGCACCAATCTATTCTAGCAAGAAATGAAATTACATATACAAATGTGCAATATACATCAGAGGTTGAGAGTAGTCTTCAAGATACAAATAACCTTTTTATTCCAGCTTACCCACATCAATTCCTTGCACACCACAGTCATTCCACAATTCATTATTGGAAAAGTGCACAAATTATTGACCCTTCCATCCATATTTAGGAAATTTTTACTATAAGGAAAGTAGAACATGAAACAGGTTATTCCTTGTTGACAATGATTTTGAATGCTTATAAAAACACACCTAATAACTTCATACCTCATGAGTCTATTTTGATTGACTCATTTTTGAATGTATATGAATTGGGTCCAAATTTTTGGTTAGAAAATGGGAAGCTTGTGGTCCAAAAGTCAAGTAGTTGAATTGATTGACTTTGTTGAAAAGAATAGGTATGGACATACATTCAAGGAAATATTTCATGATAATGCTTTTGGTCAGTCAAATGATAAGGTAGCTACACCTTAAAATGGTATACATAATGATCTGAGTGCATTTCATGATCAAACAATGGAGATGTAGCCATTTGTACATTGTCATAAAATTGATAATAATGGATTAGAAAGGGACAATGTTTCCTACATTAATGAAGAAGGTAATGATTGTAATCAATCTACAAAGGATGGGTATGCAAGTAAAAATAATTTTTATAATAGTTTGAATGTTAATAAGGATCAAAATATAGAAGGTCTATTTGATTATAACTATGTTTTTGGAAAGGTTGTTGGAAATTGAATCCTATATGATATGAGTAATGTATGTTATGATGAATCCATTGAATATCTATATTTTAATGACAAAGATGACAATCCTGTAGATTTTTATTTGCAACTAAGTGGTACTTGTAGCTCTTATGGAGATCAAGAAGAAGTAGTGGAAGATGTGAAAGAAGAAGCATGTTCACTTAGTAGTGAGAAAATTTTATATTTATTGACCATGGAATATTAGAGGTATGTACATGAAAATGGTCATGAGATTCTATTCCCTACTCAGATAAACTTTGACAATGATGATGTTCCTCTAGGTACTAAGTATGACACATGTACATTTGCTTTTCCTTCCACAAGTAGGCAAGATAATTTATAGAATAATAATTTTCATGAAGGATTTCTTGATGACTCTTCTCACCAAAATGTTGAATTGCAATTACAAAATGAGCTAGTATATGAATGTTTTTCTTTCCATATGTTGGAGGCTTGTTTGCATAATTCTCATGGTTTGCAGCAATGTGATACCGGCTATGAGATATCATATGATTTTTTCAATTTCTTAGTCTATTTGGGGAAAGCTTTAGTGAAACATGATCTAATGAAATAGACAATGCTAATTGTTGCATTATATATGAACATGTTTCTTTAAAGGAATATGATGGATGTTTGTGTGATGGTATTTTTCAATTTGTGCTTGATTTTGAGATATAGTCTAATGGAACTAAAGCTAGTATGGGAAAATACAATGATATGTTTTGGAATATTAGTGGTAATGTTTGTCTTCAGGCTTATAGTGATAGTTACTTTCAAATTTGACTTGATGTAATCAAATGAAAATAAAATGTATGATAGAGGAAAATAGAGGCTTTTCTTTTCTGGTGAGCTAGTGCCATCAGCTGTAGTGTGATTTTTCAAATCATACTAGTTCAGGGAAGAGAAAGAGTTTGAATCTAGTACCCACTGGACAAGACACTCCATCTCCTTCCACTAGAGATTTGAATTCTTGCTATGTCCACAAGGGGCATACATCCCTAGATGGATCCACTTTTGGAACCTTCAAATTTTGGAAAATTTTGGAGTTCCAACAATGAGAAAATTAGTTGTAGCACTCATAAATGCACCTATTAAATTTGTCCCAGTAGTCTAATTTGGAGGATCAACCCAGTGATAAACCATAGGAGAAATCAAAGTGCATGAAAAAATATGAATTTTCTAGAATACTAGGCACTCGTGCTTTGTAGATAAGCATGAATACACATGTCATCATTATTCTTTAGAGAGAAAATGATTCGATGAAGATTGCAATGAAAGAATTACATGAGCATAAGATTCCTTTCATAGTCTAGCGCTATGTGCTTGATGGAAACTATGAAGATTAGGGTGTTGATGAGCTTACTATTGAAGATTCATGGAAATGACAAGTTGGTGGGGACTGAAATGTATTTTGGATTTGGAAACAAAGTTAATGCAAAGTTATGGGAAATTCTTACAGCTTATAGTCATATGGAAGGATCAAAGGGACCTTTGCATATCAAAGTGAGTAATTTCAGAGTCCCTTCGATGTCTCGAAAAGGAAAACAATAGGCATAAATAACAACATTTCAAGTCCCTTTAATATACCAAAAATAGGAAGGGAAGGGCGCACATCATCAAAGAGACTAAATCATCCCGACAAGAGTTATTTCATGGTCCCTTCGATAATCCAACAAGAAATAATCGAGGACACAATGAAATTTTAGGAGGAAATACTTTTGAGTCCCTTCAACAGGATGATATCCATTAAAACAATAACATTCATGCCCTAGGCTTAGAAAGTATTGGTATAATAGGCTTGTAAGTATTTCAAAGTGACAACCGAATGTCAAAGAGATAGTTTTCAAAGTTCCCTTGAAAAATTTACAAATAGAAAATTCATATATCAGAAGGAAAGACATATATCGACAAGAACAAAGTTGTAGTCTCTTCGATATAGTGAAGATAGAGTCAAGGTTTCACATGAGGAATGTAGGAATGAGAAGGGTCATAGCACAAGGCACCAAACAAACAATGGAAAATCACATGCTGGTAGGAGAAAGAGTTGATCATGATCACAAAAGAGGGAAAGCCCGAGAAGAAAAGAAATGATGGATGTTGGAAAAGATGTGGGAACAAATAGAGATGAAAGAAAATGGAGTACAAGGGGGCAAGAAGCTAAACAAATACTGTAGAATGTCATATCAAAGGATGGGAATATGAGAAGTCAATTTTTAGAATGTGAACAGTTTGAAGCTTGTTGATTCCTTCATTCCTATAAGAAGGAAACCAAGTCTATGGGGAACTCCCTTTTTTCAGAAGGGGGGAATTGGATTTTGGAAAAGGACATTTTAAAGGCCCATTTTCTGAAGCATAACAATCAAATGCTACTTTCTCTAGTGTCTAAATTCTAGGTTTTAGTTACTTTTTGAATATCATTGATAATATTTTACCTAGTTGTCTCCATTTTTTTTCTCCTTATAAGTTAAATTAGCATATCAAGCATATGTCTAGTTTTTCAAAACACAATTCATGTTTTGTGTGATTTTTTTAATAGGGTTTCTTCAAGAAAGAATTAAATTCCTTTGGATAGGTCACAGTAATCTGGAGGATTCAATTGAATAAATAAGACGAACCTAAGAAAAGACAATTTTGCACGTTTATGCAAGTCATAAATAGTATTGTGCCAAGTAATTTGAGTTATACTTAGAAGAAAGACACATCAATTTGAATTGTGACTCTGTTACCCAAAAAAGGCACCAATCAATTCATTTTCCAAAACCACCCCTTGTGTCATATTCTAAAATCCATTTTAGATTTTCTATTGTAGGAGTGGAGGTATTTTTCATTGGAAAATCTAATTCAAAATCATATGCCACTTTGAAATAGATTGAACAAGATGATTTAATTGAATAAATTGCATAAAATTCACAATTTTCTTAACATTCACCAATTAGTCTTGAGGATTTAACATTCAGTGGTGAACACAAGGTAATAACCACCTAGGCATAGCAGAGCCTAAAGTGAATGGAGTTCTAATCATTTTTATTGATTCTGTTTGTTGGCCAATTCACTTGTAAAACCCAAATTTAAAGATTGACATACTTTTAGGGTTTTATAACCTATTGATTTAGGAACTAATAGACTATGACTATTCAAATATTTTCTCTATGCCTAATACATATTCTTTTTGGTGTCAATTATCATATTGTAGCCTCTTAGAAATAATTCACACTTTAGGCTATAATTTATTATTTATTTCTTATAGCTAGTAAATAAGTCAAGGCACATGTTTAATTCAAAATTATTAGTGTTATCACCTTGCCTATTCTTCACTAATACCATTTTCCCATGATATCCAATAATCCCTTTTCATATCACTTAGTTTCCTTATGACCACTATATTTCTTCTATCAACTTGCTCTACACTATTTGTAAGTGAAACATACCAATTTTTGTGATTTTAGATAATAGTGAGAAATCATTTCCCATGGTGTTTCATTCATGCTCATTTTTATGCTACCTCATCTCTTCGACCAAGTTAAATCTTACTTCCACCATGACAATTTTTTTCACTTATATCCTCATTCACACCGTACATTTTAATAAAACATGAAGAATATATGACATGTGATATGAATGACTTATATTTTATAGAAACAACCATAATTTCTTCTTTTCCATATCCATTATAGGATGGCATATTTATTTATTTTTATGAGATCTTAAATATTTTTACCATTAAATTTACACCTCATTATTCTACTCCTAGCATCACACAAATTTTACCATTTCTATATCACATACCCTATCCATTCACACCTCCTTTTATATTATGTCACCTTCAAGCATATTTCACCCTATACACATACCCGTACAAGAAAAATTTCATTCTAGCCATTATTGACCAACTCTCTTCTCCATTTCTACTACACACCTTAAGTGGTCACTTCATGTCCTATATTCAAACCCTATACCCTCTTAATTCACACAATATTATATTATTCCCTCCCAATCCAATCACATTAATCTCCATTAAATAACTCAAAAATGTGTTATCTTTTATTGGTCCATATTATTAACATATAGTATCCCATCCTATGTTTCATTATAACTTTCTATTCCTATCCAATTACACTCTCTTATTTCACCATATGTTCCATTATTTCCTCTTGGTCTTGTCACATTTTTTGTATCCTTATTCACCCTAAGTTCCTCTATTTCCTAACAATCCCATCCCATCAACATGTATTTCCTCTATCACTACTACACACCTCGAGATCCCACTTCATGTCTTTTAGTTAAACCCTAAACAACTCCTAGTTCAACCTATGTATAATTTTCCCTCCTAATTTCATCTCATTAACCTCTGATAGTTCACCCTATGTTCCATTATCCCATCCTAGCCCATCATGTTAATCTCTAATAGTCCATATTATATTCCAATATTTGCTTCTATTCACATCCCATTACCATCTCTTATTTCATACTATGCTATAATATCACCTCTTGTTCTTATCATATTGACTTCTCATGGTTCACCCTATGTTCCTTTATTTGCTTTTAATTCCATCCCATTAACCTATAATATTTTACCCTATATATTGTGATCTAACCTTGTAACATCCCAATAATCTCTACTAATCCAACATATTCCATTATCCCCTTTTACTCCCATCCCATTGTATGATCTCTTATTTCACTCTATGTTCCATTATCCCTTCTTGGTTTTGTCCCTTTATCCATTCTATGTTATACCACCTTTGTCCATATTTCATCATGTACACATACCCTTACAAGAGACCTTTCCTTAACCAAGTATCTTCTCCATTACTATTGCACACCTCTGGTGAGTTGCAAAGACAAGTTTTCATTGCACCAAAAGATTGACCTGCTAATGCTTGATAAAACTTCCAAAGTTAATGAATCCATGGGAGGTAGTTAATCCATGTCATGAACCCAAGCACTATGCTACACAAAACAAGGATACAAAGGGCACACACCTTGCAATACTCCCCCCAATGCAAGTGAGGGGTTTGAATCCATAACCTAGGCTCTGATACCAATTATTGTAAAGATGGTCATTGTTGCACCAAAAGATCAACCTGGTAATGCTCAATATAACCAATAGAGTTAATGAATCCATGGGAAGTGGTTAAGCCATGTCAATAACCTATGGTCACACACCTTGCAACATGGTGCCCACCTCATGGAAAACCCTACACACCTCTTTATTCACACTATGTTCGATTATTCCTTCCTAACCCTATCCCATTATCTTGTTAGACATAAAAAAAATAAGAGGGGGGGTTAGTCAATATTTAATACTTTTCTACTTTAAACCACCACATTCATAGTATTATGAAAACATAATCAATGGAGATACAAGTAATGAAAACATTCACACAAGAGAACACCAAATTTACATGCAAACCCATAAGGGAAAAACCATGGTGAGAAAATTTTCTTGGAACTTGGTAGTACTTATTCAAAATTTATCCTTCTTAATTACCATGGCCAATAAAGTTCCTAAAAATCCTAAGGTTTCAAATTTTTATTTTATCAATTATTTATTAGGGCTTATAAGAAACCCTACCTTTCATCAAAACCCTAACATCTACCTAAAACCCTTGCAATTTTCTTATGTTCAATTTTTTACCTTTAATCTAGGTATCCTAGCTTTTAAGATAAAACTTTGAGCCCTTCATCCCATGTGTTTACCAACCCCTTCCCTAGAGCCTTGACTGGTCCCATTAATATCGCATGATTTTAATAAACTACTTATAGAATTACACTTCACCAAGTCCCACATGACACATGTCAGCCTTTTGTGCAACATCTTTGGCTAATTAAAGCTCTTTATATGTTCTTATTCTCCTCATGAACTTATGAATTAAATTTTTTATTCCATAAGATGTTGATGTGTATGTGTCTTAGGAAAATCAAATAAAGAGCTTTGTTTTCATGCAGGTAACACAAGTCTTATATTGAAATCCCCTTTTTATCATCCATTGTTAGTACCCTTCTTTGCTAGTGACTCGAGTTGTTCTTTATGCATGTTCTTTTAAATGTCTTTTAAGTCACTTAAAGGATAACTTCTTAAGGGTCCCACTTTTTCCCTAGTTAGTGTCAAATTTCAGCTTATAGTTATGTTGTCCTAGGCATAGATTTCATGGAGTGATTTTGAACCAAGCTTCTAGCCCCTAACCTTCCAAAATTGTGCCATGTGTCTAGTCTTGTTCACTTCTAATGTTTCATGGAGGAAATAACTGTTAGGGAAGCCTCAAATATTTAATTTTGTTCTCGTGAGTTCTTGAAATGATGACATATTTCTTGGTTCTATGTGAGAGAAAGGAGGGTTTTATCTTTATGGAAAGAATTTCAAATTTATGTGATCACTGTTGATCTCCAAAGATCAATGACCCATATTCAAAATAGATAATGGATACCACTGGTCATGCATTCAACCATGCAAGAACATTGATGGTTGATGTGATTTCTATCTATAAAATTCTCAAGGGTACTAGTTTAATTTCCTTAGTTAACATTATTCAAAATAGAAAGGTTCAAGATACAAGATCAAAATGTTTGTAGAATTCTAGGTGAACAAGGTTATTTATGATAAAATTAGGAATTTCTACTAATGGTAAACAGGTAACTTCAAACAATGATTTTTAGTTGGTATTAATCATTCAGAGGAGAATTTAGCACTTTGAAAGGGTATGCATTATAAAATTTTGTAGGTGTCTTCTTCGAAGTGAGAAATTTAGAAACTCTAGAAGGATAATTATGTCTAGAACTTTAAGGGGTATAAAGACGGGACAAGATGATGATATAATGGATCATTTTACAAGATATTCTAAAAGGCATAGAATGGAACATGGATCTGAGATTTTAGCTAATAGAATTTTTTTATAAGAATGAAGATTATAGAGACCCAATAATTCTAGTTCAGGGTTATGGCCTTTTTAAACATGCCTTTCAAAATGCCCTAGTAGATAGACATATCTGCAACATATGGAGATTAGGGTTGGGAAGGTTGGTGGTGCCCAATGTATTTGTAATATTGACCTAATTAGGAAAATTGCAATGACATACAACCCTAAGAAGAGGTCATTTTTCTCATTAAGTGAAAAAAATTTAATGCCCTTTGATGAGGGCTTACATTTGCAAGAATTTCAACCTAAACCCTAATTCCCAAATACCTATAGACTTAGGTTCCCTCACTAGAGAATACTAGAGGCACATGGATAGTTATAGGGTCAAACATCTACCATTTTTTAGGGCTAGAGGGCATAATAGAGAAGTAGATTTTCTAATGGGGAGCTAAAACCTTTCAGCTATGACATATTTTATGATTACTTGTGAAGAAATATTTTTCATTATGCCAAGTTTTGGGCTTGGAAAAGAAGATTTAGATCTGAGTAACTATCATGTTATTAGATGTGGGTATTTAGAGTAGGGATGTATGAAAAACTGATATGACTATATTGGTTTCATTGTAGAGGAAATACATAGGAAATACATAAAATCCTTGAGCTCACTCAAGAAAGATAGCAACATAATGCATTTAAAATGGTATTCACTATTGTGTCATATCATTATATATAGTGGAGATGGTATATGGGCCCCATACATGAAAATTAGATTAATTGGTGATTAGGAAAGAATGTTACCATTCCAAGAATGGACTTATATACGAGATAAGGATTATGAGAAATCCAACTGCTCTATTTTTTAGGAGATTTTTGTTAAAATAGTCCATAAGCATTTTGGTTTTCTCGTGGATTGGAGGCTGTTAGATGAGGTGAGAAAGTTTTTGAGGCTAAAGGAACTTCTCCCAGAGAAGGGGATCAATCACAATTGGGGTGATTGGTTCTTCTACATAAATGCCACTATAATTATAGTGTATGGGTCCTGAGTTGTACCTCATGTGCTCCCTAGAAATGTACCAGATCAAATTTCCTTCTTAGAAATCATATGGAAATTCAGTTATTCTAACACGAATAATTTTATGAATAACAAGGAACATGCCATTCTCCCTTCTATAGTGGTATTTTTAGATTTTTCAGTGACATCAAGGGAGGGAATGAAGTTTCTATTAGGGAAGTTACTCCCTTATAGAATGAAGGTGAATAGGATTAGGAGGTATGACCCAAAATTTTTTATCAATAATCAAAGAATATTTTTTAAAGTGAAGCCCTTTTGACATGAGTATGACAATGTGGAGGATTTAATTAGGAATTATCTAATAGAGAAGGAAGTTTCAAAAATAAGAGCCCTATGGGTAAAGATTAATATGGCCAAGACAAATAGGAAGCAGGAAGATTCATCATTTGAGGGATCATTTTCACACATCAAGGATCCCATAATGAGGAAAATGACCATGTTGGATAATTCCAACACTCTACTATCAAATATACCTACTCCAACATCAAGCACCCCTCACCCCTCTACTTCTCAAGGGGTTAGAGCATAAAGCTCACAATAAGTAACTCCCCTAAAACAAATAGACCCCTCATGTAGACCTTTGGTTGATTAACCCATAGACCTAGATAAATATTTTGATGATACAAATATAGTAAAAGTAATACATCCTCCACTTAGGGTCATAATTGAAATACCCACTGATGATATATTGATCATCAAGTTTGTGAATAGTGGATAAACTGTAGATGATATTAGAGCTTAGGCTTGCAACAAATTTATGCAAGATGACAATTTTATTACCATAAATTAGTTTAAGGAAATTTTTCTTAATAATAAAGGAGAAGAACTACAATAGAGCGTATTAGACAAAACCCTCACAAATAAGGAGAGGAAATAAATAATTTCATAATTTAGAGACAAAATCTATGACCCCTCAAAGGGGTAGGGAATTCATGAGAACTACAAGATTCCTTTTTCTAGGATGAGACATGTCATCTACTATTGCATTTGACACCATTAGAAGAGCAAGATTTGAATTTAGAGGAGCAAGTTGAGGCTCTCTACTTTGGGTTTTGTTTCAATCCAAGGCATGAGATGTTGGCAATCTAGTCGATTTTCCTAGAGACCAACAAAACCTAGGTGATAAATGATCCCAACGAGTTAACTGGAAATATGATAGTCATAAGATTGGGGGATGTAAGTTAAATCAAATAATATTCCCTCACAGTGAACTCACCTCTATTCACAAAATCAACAGTGAATAAATTTTAGGGAGACTTTGATAAGGCAAATACCATAAATCTGAAATTGCAAGAACAATTGAATATGGCTACAAGATTGTCACCTCGACCACAGACAATAATTGAAGCCTAGGGATCACAAGAAAAGTAAGGATTAGTTCTTGAGGTTTAAATCATGAAAAAGAAACTCAAGAAAAATAAGATAGAGGTCAAAACAACAAAGGATAGACCAATAAAGAAAATATTTGATTTAGTTGACAATATTTTGGGTTACAAGTTGTCAAACATTTTGAACCAGGTAGCAAAGGTTTGGGATAACTATAAAATCTTAAGAGATGCATATGCTAGTCATACATAAATAAAAGCTAGGCTAAAATTATTTCAGATGAACTAGGTCCTAGGAGTTTCAATATTGAGGATTATTGCTAAAATTTCTAATTTTGATTATAGTATAATGTCTAGTATTTTTGGTAAATCATATTTCTTGAATAACATTATCAGTCATCATAATAGGTATAGGAACCTTATGAAAATGGAAATAGCTACCTTTGAAGGTTTTTACAATTTCCATATACCTCCTATTTTGAATGAGGAAGGAGAGATCAAGCCTTGTAGGGAATGGAAGTCAAGTTTTAATAACATTTTCACTCTTGTGCATAATAAGATAAATAAAAATGGTGAGGTAGATGTAGAGAAGTTGAATCTAAGTATAGATTTTTTCTCCAAGCTAGAGTACAACATGAGGGGTTTCTCTTACATGATGCAAGTTTTGATAAGGGATGACTATAAGGCAAATGTGGTTAATGTTAACCAATTTCTCCCACCTAGAGATGACATGTCAATAGAGAATGATAAGGAAAAAGAGAAGGATGGTTCTGAGATTTGAGTTATGTTTCAATTTTTAATCACCAACCTACATAAATGTAACATCAACAAACAAGAATGGGAATGTAAAAAATGTCTTGCATTCATCAAGGATAAATTTTGAAGAAATCAAATCCATACACCAAGGTAAATTCTATAAAAGATATTCAACCACTTTTTTGAGTGGTTACTCCATATGTATAAATATTTTTGTCCTTTTATAATAGTGTCATTGCTTAGTTTTTGTCTTTAGTGACTTAAGCAATGAATGTGGATATTTACTTATTACTTCGCTTATTGTCTATAATTGTCTATAAAAGGGAATTATGAGCCTCATTTTAAGGATTTTGAGTCTTTAGTTCTTGTAGTCTTTATATAGAATTAAGTCATGTATAGTTAGTTGTTCTAAAGTTCAGAAAGAGAATGTTGTAATTTATCTTTGTAATAGCAATAAACAACTCAATTTTTCTCATATGAATACAAGTCATATTTTTAATATCTCCATATTGTAATATAACACCTTTAAATCTTACTAAATAAAATATTTCTTGAGGCTCTCATTACACATTTGTTGTGATGAATGTTTAATTCATTAGCTTTTGTTCAAGTAATGGATTAAAATATTTCAATTAGATACTTGAAGATGTTGTAGTTGAAGTAGGGATTTATAAGAAGATTAACAGTATTGTCTAGTTGTTGGTCTCTTATTGTAAGTAAAATTGTAAAATCCTTGAGTTATTTGGTTTGTTATTAATGTGAGAGCATCCATTGTGAAGGGTGATCCTCATCAACCAAAAACAAATAATTTTATTTTTTATTTTCCTCAGCCTTGATAATTTTTCATTTGGAGGAATAAATTGCAATATGAAGACCAAATTAAAATATTAAATAAATTGGACTTTTTATAATATTGTAAATTTTGAAGGGAGTTAGCCTGGGAGGTAATTTAATTGTGAGATTCAAAAACGTCCAAGCTTGGGTGTGCATTTTGGGGAGTTACAAGTTTTGAATAATGTATTATTAACTCTTCAACAAATACAAGCAAATTTGGGTGCCCATATTGTGCTGGCAATGGATTTTCAAAAATCAGATTTAATTTATGAGGAGTGGAGAATCATAGCTGGAAACCATTCTTCACAATTTTCCTGGGAGGGGTTTCATCATGAATTTGAGCATTTAATATTTTAATTTTATGCATTTTTTATGTCTTTTCTTAGGTTGGTTGTGGAGATGGGAGTTATAGGAGGAGGGAGATAGTGGATGCATGATAAAAGGTAATTTGACAATTTTTAATAGATGTTCTTTTCCAAAATTTGGGGAAAGAGGAAAAGAGGTGTGGATTTTCTAGGAGAGGGGGAGAAATAAATTCCGGTTATAGGTTTTGGGGAGAGTATTCATCATAAAGAAAATCTGAATATTGTCAATTGATTTCTGCGATGATTTGTCAAAGAAGATTACACATTAAAGGAAGTTGATACTATAGAAGGAAAGTGGACTAAGGAATTCTGATTTGTAGTCATATTTTTTGTTTGTATCATGCCTCCATATCCATTTTGTGAGGTTTTCCAATAGCCCATGTGGTTATATTTTATGTATTTCTAGTTTGACAATAACTCCCATATGGTAGACATGGAGGTAGAGGTGGAGATAGAAACCCTCCTAGTATGGATGATTTTAGATCCCTTAGAAGGTAAGCAGAGACATTTCAAGAAGATTTATTAAAATAGTTGAACATAGAGGAAGAGATGAAGGTGAAGATGAAGTTGAGAATGAGGAGTCATTTAAAGAAGAAGCACAAGATGAAATAGATCTTGGAGAAATCATATTTCTTAGAGATATTTATAAGATTGAGAAAATACCAAATATGGAGGTCTCAACATTTAATGGAAGCTTAAATCCAAAGGAGCTTAAATATTGGATAAATGACATGGAAGAAATCTTTGAGTTCAAAGAGATTGAAGACCTAAACAAAATAGGATTTGCAATGACAAAGTTGAAAGGACATAAAAGTTTTTGGTGGAAATAAATAAAAATCAAAAGAGGTAGGATATGAAAGGATAAGATCACTAAGTGGGATAGAATGGTGGAAAATATGAAGAGGCAATTAATTGGACTATAGATTATGAACTTGAGCTATTCAATAAAATGTAGAGGATGAGACAAGGAACAAAAACTGTGACAGATTATACTAAAGAATTCCACAAAATCTAGATTAGAATAGAGCATTCAAAAGACAACAAGGATAAGGTAGCAAGATACATCAATGGACTAAAGACAAGAATTCGAGAAGAACAAAGTTCTGTAAGAATTTCCAATTTGGAATAAACTTATCAATTTTTTGTGAAAGTTGAGGAAAAGTTGAATAGAAAATTTGAGAATAAGGAAATGGTAGAGATTATGTGTAGAAAAATGAGGATGAAAAACATATTAAAGAAACTAGACACCAAAGATAAAAGAGGTGAGAGTTCAAACAAGTCCTATAAGAAAAATTTAAGACGAAGAGGAAGATCAGGTAGAGGATTCAGAAGAGGAGGCTTTCAAGGAGCCTATTTTAGGTTTGGAGAAGAGGGTCATCAATCTTATGATTTCCTTGATAGAAGGATTGAAAATAATGCAAGGGAAAAAAATGTGAATGAGGAAGATGCAAGGTGAGTGCAAGATCATGGGGGTCCAAACTAGGCCCTTAAGTGGGAATAAAAATCCAGAAAAGCAGAGTTAGGAAACTTGACATAAAAATTTGAATAATATGTAAGAAAAGAATTTGTAGCAAATTGAATGTAGTTTCTAGGATACTAGTCCTCTTTTAGAAAAACATAAATCTATTTGGTGAAAATTTGAAATTTCAATACAGTAGTACTAAATTTTCAGGAAAAAAATAAAAAGCAAGTGTATGTCTGAGCAACCTAAGCAAAAGAGGATTTTTTTTTTTTTAAACTTTAAATATAAGTAGAGGACACATGCCCAAATGTGCCACATTTTTTTATAATTTTTTTCAAGAAAATAATTAGTTATGAATTTTTATTAGAAATTTTATAAAATATTAAAACTTTTTTTTTCTTACCACCATAACTTGGTAAAAAATTTATAAAAGTCAAGTTTTATTATTTTTATCCTATAGTATGGGAAGCATAGAATGTTTCACACCTTTCAGATTCAAAAAATGTGAAATCATTTAAGAATTATAGATTTTTTTCAATCAATGTATCAATTAAGACTTTAGTTAAAATGCATGTAGAAAATCAGTAATAATTATTTATTTAATTTCAAATAAGTCATATCTTATATTTGTGGAAAGCTGAAATTTTTATCAATAAAACCTTTTTGTTTCATCAAATTTTGATAAAAAAATGTCGTCAGCCACTTTTGGTTCATACTGCCACTTTTTGGACCCCCATGATCCTACAATCACTTTGCAAAGTCATCACGCTCTAAAGAAGCAGGAGGAGAAGCACTAGTCACTAGAAGAGCCCTAATGAATGAGAGAAAGGAACAAGATCAAAGGAAAAGATTGTTCTAAAAAAGATGTAAGTGTGAAGGTAAAGTTTGTAATCTAATAATTGATGGTGAAAGTACTAACAATATTGTTTCTAATAACACATGGAAGAGAGTAGTGTGATGAGAGGTTCATGCGGGAAGAAGAGCGGTTGTGGATTTTCAAAATCCTCAAAGGTCGACGATGGTGATGAGGATGATCTAGATGCAGATGATCATCTGAGGGAGGTGGCTTCTTCGATGGTTGTTCATGTTGTCCTAATCTAGTGGGATTTGTTTTTGATTGGCTTTGGTTGTTTTGTGGTGTCTGTGGCTATGGTGGAGAGCCTGTTGTGCTCATTTGTTATTGAGGTGTTGCATCCAGGTTTTTCCTTGGAGTTTTTCTTTCCCTTTGTTTGGTGGTGTCTTTGTGACCGTAGGGGAAATTACATTTTTCTATACTTTTTTGGTTGTGTGGAGAATTTGTTATTTAATGCCAAACGTGCTTTTCTTGGACTATCATGGGTTCTTTGATGGATTGATGGGTCTTTTGTTCCCTATCTTTTTTCTTCTATGGGTGGTTTGTGTTCTTTTTCCCTTTGTGGAAGCTATGATAGTTGTTAGATCTTAGTTCATCATCTTGGTTTGATGTGGTTTTCGACTTCTAGATGCCTAGTTACCTATAATGGGTGCTTCTCTTTGGAGGCTAATGCTACATTTCTTGGTCTACTTTGGTAGTTGTGTCTCGAGGGCTTGTTCTTTGAATTTTTTTCTTCTCTCTAGGGGATTTGTCTCATTTCTTGGGACAAGCTTATGCCTGGTTGGTGTTCTTTTTGGTCTTCGCTCCATCATTTTATGGGTTCTCTTAAGAGTCTAATGGAGCCTATGGTCATATTTATATCCCCTATTTTTGGTGGGGTGCTTTTGGTTGGTCTGAGTGTTAATATTAATCTACTACCCCTTTTGTTTTCTTTGGTTAGGGTTTCTTTTTTCATGCCTTCTTCAAAAGGTTTCTTTACTCACATTCTTTTAGAGGTTTTCATGGATCTAGATGATTTGAGTTTGAGGTCGCTGCTAAAGTTTTGCTTGGCTACGGTGTGTGCTCTAGGGTCTTTTCTACTTTTGATTTATTGGTTGAAGGCTCTTGTTGTTTTGGACTCTATTTAGATCATTTGTGGCCTTGTTATCTTGGCTGGGTGGTTCTCAAGTTTTAATCCTAGATCCTAGATGGTGTTAGTTTCCTTACTTCATTCTACTATTTACTAGATTTTAGCTGGGTTAATTTTCAAGAATTTTTTGGAAACCTAGATAAGTTCTAATTTGAAATATGTTAAGGTTGACCTATGGATATTATTTGAGACTCTTTTCTGGTCCATATTTTGTTCCTGGTGCATTGTTTATTGAATGATTTTATGGTCGCTTGCTTGGATACTATGTTGACTTTCCCCTCAGATCCTATGGAGGTGGACCTCCCTTAGTTATTGTTATTATGAGGTGGGTGGTTCTCCTATAGAGGTGGAGGTTGAGGATGTTGGTGATTTCTGGTTGTGGTGGTTTAGCTGATTATATCTTTCTCTCCAATAGAGGGGAGCTCACTCCTTTAGAGGTGGAGATGGAGTTGGCTTCCTGTTACCACGTGATATTGTGTTGTAGGGAAGTTGATTTTTTGCAGTTTTTTTTGTGGATCCCAAAGCCCTTATTGAGGTGGGGTGTTTGGACTTATTGGTTTTTCTTGGTAATAGGGTCTTGTTGGTGGTTTACACCAATGTGTTCCCTATTTTTTTGGGATTAGATTTGAATGATCTAAGAGGCTAGTTTGCTAACACCTGACTGATTCAGGAGATGTTCAATTTTATCTAAGGGTTTTAGGTCCTTGTCAAAACTTGTTTGTAATTGGCTTTTAGGCCCATTCTTATCCTGTTTAGTCTAGCTCATTTAGTCTTGTCATTCTATTTATGGCTACTATTGTTTAGGTTGTTGGTCTGTGTCTTTTTCTTTATGCAACTCTCTCTTTGTTTAGGTTTCAAGTCCTTGTAAAACCTATTTTTACTGGGTTTTGGGGCCCCACCAAAACCTATTTTTCCCCTAGTAAAAAAAAAATTGTTTCTAAATAAATGGTAAATAATTTCTAGTTGGAAATGATAAGGAAACCACATCCATACAAGATTTCTTAGTTGTAGGATGATGGTAAATTTTCTTGGTGTGAATAAATTTCTTGTACCTAGTTAATTAAGTTACTAGGGAATTAGAGGAATTATTCACATGTTAGGCTTACTTGGGTTCTAAGATTCCTTATAGAATTCTTAGTTTTCATTTCTACATCTTATCTTATCCTATGTTGTTATGAGTTAGTTGTCTCATGTGATAGGATTAAGATACTTGTCATGATCTTCTCTAATCCTATTCCTCACCTTGCTATACAAGCAATGCTTCATATGTATATTTCCATATTTAGTGTGGCTATTATTTTTTTATTATTGCATCCTTAATCATAGCATGATATTTCTTCCATCTCTCTTGGAAGTCATTTTATCTTTGAGGTGATCCTGGGGTGTTGAGGAGTTCACCATAAACTCCTACATGGTATTATAGCTTTGTGTTGTAGATTTCTTCCTAGATATAATGGACCTATTTTGGTGTGATATTTTTGTTGGGTGCAAGTTGGGGTCTTGAGAACCTCAATATTGAATCCAAGACATTAGAGAAAGTTATATTTGGTTTTTTTTTGTCAAAATTTGATATATTTTGTCAGATCTACAAGGGTTTGAAGGAAGGGTTTTAGTTACTAGATCTAGGGGGTAGCTTATTTTTAGAATGGTTTGGGAAAACCAACCTCGCCATGTTGCATTTGGGAGGTCTAATAACCTAAGTATCAACTACCAATTCATCAAAATCTGACATTTTTTTGGGGCATGAGGCATTTTTTTTAGGTTGTATGGACATAGGGATCCCTACATGGCTATATAGTTGTATATTCGTCATATTTGCATTAGTCACTACATAGTGGGCAGTATATTCCCTATAGTCATCAATCAAGTGAATATTTGAGGCATATTCCTTTTCTATGGTCTGTGGAATACATGTTGGTTACATGGTATTGTTTCTGTGGATGGTACATGCTTCGTTTATTTCATATGGTACAAAATTTCTTATTGATCGTAAGTTTTTGTTTATTAAAATCTTTGGTTTTAAGATTTTTTTTTAAATATTAAGAACTCTTTCTATGACATCATTGACTACACAATTTTTTTGGAGCTCATAGTTATATAGAAATTGGGTTGGCCTATCACCCCCATGCCACCTACCCACCTCCCACTGCTCTGTCAATGGTGGGGTAGTGTCATTTTTTTTTAAATTGAGCTGTAATACCCGTCCTCTTACTATTTGGATTTATTATTTTTCTATGCGTTTGTTTGCTTCTTGTGATTGTGATGGTACTAGTATTGTTTGGTCTGATAGTTGGTTAGTTAGACGTTCGATGATGTTGTTATTCCATTAGTGGACATGATTATTTTATATGACATTGTGGTTGGTGATGTTAGTTGATTTTCAGAATTATATTATGATGCAATGATTTAATAAATTATGTCATGAGATGAATTGTTAGTTTAGAAATGTTATTTTATCAGTTATATTATAATTGTTAGGATAGATGTGATGAAGGACAGTGTAGCATCACTCGTTTGCGAGTGCTCTATTATGCTGCGATTCCTTCTCACAATGCAATGCTTCGATTTAATGCTTTGATTTTATATATATGTATGCACATGTACACGACTTCATTTGTATGCAGGATTTACAGGTACAGAGTCTCGATTCCACCTGCTTCGGCAGGATAGGGCAAGCACCAATAACCCAACGGTATAAAGTTGAAACAGAGGTGATAATGAAGTCATCCCGTCCCATGATGTCAGACCGTCTTGTTTGATTGGTATTGTTCATTTTTGTAATTGTTATCATTTTTGGTTTGTGTTTTGTGTTTTGTCGTATTTTGATTAATGTTGGTACTTTATATGTTGTGGTGTATTCGATTTAAATGATGGAAATAATTGTTTATTTTAATGTTAGATTAAATTGTATTTAAATATTTAAATGATTTATTTATTCTTGAAAGTCATGAGTTTTATTGTGTGATAATTATAATATTAAATTGTGTGTTATTTATTTTAATTAATTATCTTGTTGAGGATAATTATTAGAATAAATTATTTAAATTAAATAGATAATGTGATGTGCAAGTAAAGTTGTAAAAATAGAAATTAAAACAATAAAACAAATAAAAGAATGAAAAAGTTGTGAGAACGAATAAGAATACAGATCTAATTAAAAAGCTTGCTTTTAAAGAATTATTTTCTTTTATTTTTTATTTTTAGAGTTTTTGGAAGAAATGGACAATATCTTTTATTTAATTAGGATTTTTGTGAGTTTTCTCACACACAGAGGATTAGTGATACAGAAGTTGCACAAGTCTTTGGTTATGTATTTTTGTATCTTGAAAAGAGATTTTTTGATCTTTGGTTATATTTTGAGGAGAGTTTTAGAAAGGGATTCTCAATCTTTTACTGGTGTTATTCTGGAGAGTCTTCTGAACAAAGCATCAGATTCGATTTCGAGCATGAAATTTAGGAGAGGAGATTTGGAAGCAGGAACGAGAAGCTATTCGTAGAGGCCATCGGGGTCAAGCAAGCTTCATCAACAGTCAACAACACAGGAATCCAGGTTCCTCTTACTTCTCTTTAGTTTCTATTTCAAAAAGAAATTAGATAAATAAATGATTAAATATGGTTAATTGATGAAAGAAAGAGAAAGCCTATAGGGTAGAAATTATTGAATAGTAAATTTATTGAAAGAACCAAATTGGGTATTTATGAAAGTTGCTCTACGATTATTCTTTCAATTTGGCTTTGAAGAAAATATTGTTTGAGCCTGTGAAAAACTGTGTATTTACAAATTGAAATTTTGTTGGAAAAATTAGTTTACCTCTCAGAACATTTATTTATGGGTGTTGGAATTTATCTTTATATATATATATGTGTGTGTGTGTGTGTGTGTGTGTGTGTGTGAATATTTTTAATTTTGTCCTTCTGTCTTTCTGTACCTATGTTTGGAATATTATTTCATATGGGCTTCTATAAATTATCTATCTATCTATATATATATATACATACTTGTATTCTTTGCATTGAAATCTATTTGAAAATTTTCATCTAAAATCGAATTCATGGCCGATATGCTTGTCGGTGTCCGTACCAGGGACGAATGTTTTATTTTTAAACAAAATAAAGTTTCTTTTTTTTGTTGTTAAGGAAAATAAATTAAAAAAAATATTAAAAAAAGGTTTAGGGAAATAGAAATTTTATTTTAATAAAGGTTTTTGTATGGGGTTTGGGGAGGGCACGGCAGGCTGTACCCGCCCTGCCCCCCACTATGGCACAGACTGCCACAGCAGCCCATGGGGACTGCGCGGCAGTCCCCACTTGGTCCTCTGTTTATTTGTTTTTGAATTCATTTTTTTTATATATATGAATTTATATATATATATATATAAATAAATATATATATATTTATATATATTTATATATCATATTTATATTTATTTATTTTATTATTTTTGTTTGTTTTTATAATTATATATATATATATATATTTAAATATATATATAATTATTATTAGAATATATATATATATATATAGAAATAAAGAAATGTAATTTTCTTTAGAAATAAAATATTAATGATTTTTAGTATAATAAAATTTAATGTATTTTTAGATATTTATCGGATGTTCTTTGTTAAGAATTAAATATTTGATGTAGTATTATAAAATTGTTGTGTTCTTTATATCGATTCAAAATTTAAGCGTTTATGCAATTGAGTGAATCATTTTCCTTAAACTATGAAATCGTGTGGTCTCGTTATTGTTTTTTCCCTTTTAAATGATTGTAAATTTTACTCGTCGATGTGAGAACTGTTGTTTGTTTGTGAAACTTTGTTCCAGAGGCTTGTTATTTTAGAATGTTATTCTCGGCTTGGTTATGCTATTGGAGTTATTGGTTTTATGTTTGGAGGGGTTGAACGGTTTTGTAAGACTTTTGGTTATGAGTTATTGTGAGAGGGTTAATGCCTCACATGTTCTTGCTTGAGTATTATGATTTATATGTTTTAGTTCAACCCTTGCCTAGTTTTGATTTATGTTAGGGGTCATAGGGAGAGTGGCTCTTCGTGGGCGTCAGCGCCTCAGAAGGAGGAAGAGCTCAGGGGAACCCACGTAAGAGTAGTTAAACAAGTGATAACCTAAAAATAGAATTTAGGGGGATGGGTAGTAAAACACACAAGATAATAAACATTGGATTCCTCGTCTATGCATTAGGGCTATCATAGACTAATGATAGACTGAGTAGGCCGTGGTTGGCAAAGTCGGAATCTCGTCTTCATGAGAGATTATCGACTCCACATGAGCTACCCTATGGTGTCGGCGCCTCAAGTAGGAGGAAGGGCTAGGGGATCCATAGATGGGTGTCGGCACCTCAGTTGGAGGAAGTGCCAGGGGATCCCATGAGAGCTATGCGATGACACTCTCCACTTGACACCCATTTGCCTTGTTTCTTGTTGCCTTTGGAATTGTGTATTGAATTGTTGTTTTAGATTTATATGGAATCATGTTCTTTTCATTGTTTCAGATTTATTTGGAATTGTATTTCTGAAGTTGTGTGCTTAATGTGTTTCAAAGTCTTTTGAGTATGATTTATGAAGGTTCTTTGAACTTTTTTTAGTTGTCATTGCTTTGATTAATTATGGTGAGCTTCTTACCTTATCTTATTTCTTGACTCGTGAATGTTGTGGTTCATGTCTTTGTAACCTTGAGTTGTATTTGTATTCGTACTATGTTGTTCATGGAGTCGGTTTGACAATCATGGTCGAGTTAACTTCCTTGTCACCTCCGAGCATGGGGGGTGAGTTATTCATAATTCACATGGTTGGGTGGAATGTGCTCCTCACCCGTTGGGTTCCCCATCAGCATCCTATCTTCTCAGCATTTCCGCGGTTGGAGTTGTACCGGTATTTACTTTGTATTTCAGATTTCATTGTACTTGTATCATCCCACATGTTTGGGAGACTCATTGTAATTCTTATATCAAAAGCTTGTAATGTACTATTATAACGATAATGTAATAGTTAGGATCATTTATAACTTTGTTAAGAGATTTATATGATTGTATTATGTGGATGTACATTTATTCATGGTTATTATAATATAAATGGTTATGTGGTTTATCATTATCTTTTATTTCTGTTTAGTTGTTGCGATGTAACCTCGCGTGCCCCAGAGGACTAAGTGTGTTAATGTGATGTAATATGTTATGTGATTTTGGTTAATGTTATTACATGTTTAATTTAATTGTTTTAAAAAAAAAAATTATTTGCATTGTGTGTGTTCTCTGGGGTTTGTACAATGGGCATTACATGAGCCCTATGCATAAGGTCATACTGTAGACCAATTGCCAACCCCAAGGGGGCTTTCTTTTGCACTTGTTTATTCTTCAAATGTCTTCAAATATCCCATTTTTTGTTTTCTCATAAATTTTAATCCAAATGAAAAAAAATGAAATGAAATATTGCGAGAAAGTTGATTATATGTATTTTCTAGTGGTATAGGTGATTTTTCAGAATTTTTCTATTTAGTAGCATTATTACTGATTGAAGTCACATCTTCATTTCTGACTCTTGAGCTCATAATTCTTTTCCATAATCTCTAATTTGCATGATTCTTATGACATTTGATAGGTATTGAGGAGCTCTACATTTCCATCCATGCACTTTTTTCTATATTTTTCCAAAGTTGATTGCTATTTTATTTTTATTACAAAGGTTTTTCTAGAGATTACTTGGATGTTTTCATAGTTGGGAAGGTGCATATTTGATCTCTACACTTCATTTTAGTTCCATATCATTTATGAATCAACTATTGCTTCAAAGATTCCAAAGTTGTGCTAGTTTGATATTTTTTAGTGTTTTGTGGCATTAGGTCTATTGTTGCTTTATCATGATTTTGATTTGAGTCCTTGAGTGAATCTAATATGATTTCTAACATCAAAATTATCTTTCATTTTCTTGTTGAATTAAACATTCAAGTGTTACTCCACGAGTGTTCTTCTAGTCCTTCTTTGTAGTAGGTTACCTCATTATGGGAGATGGGGTTCTATGGTCTCTCTTATTATCCTTTGTATGGATGGATAATGACTGAATTTTTTTATTGATATTTTCATTAATAGGAGGATGAATTGTCTCTTCTTTTTCTCTCATGCATCATTGAGAGTATTTTGTATTTCATTTCTCTTTTAGGGAGGAGTTTTGTCCCACTAGATTTTCTCCTTTTCTCTTTTTGTGAGAGATTGAATTTGTATTTGTACATCAGTACCTAACATGGCCTCATAGCTAGGACCCATCTTTGCATAGTTTTCATAATAATCTTCTCCTTAATTTTCACTTAAGAGGGGGTGTTAGTGTGAATAAATGTATTGTACCTAGTTAATTCACTTACTAAGGAATTAGGGGATATATTCACATATTAAGTTTTCTTAGGTTCTAAGATTCCCTCTATAAGTCTTAGTTGTCATTTCAATATCTTTTATTATCCTAGGTTGTTATGATTTAGTTGTCTCATGTGATAGGATTAAGACACTTGTCATGATCTTTTCTAATCCTATTCCTCACCTTTCCTATATAATTAGGGATTCATATTTAGATTACCATATTCAGTGTGGTTGCTATTTTGGCATTGTTGCAACATTAATCATAACATGATATTTCTTCCATCTCTCTTGTGGAATTTTTTTTGTCTTCTAGGTGATCTTGAGGTGTTGAGGAGTTCACCATAAACTCATAAAAAAAATTGGTGAATGAACAATGCTTGGTAAGATTTAATATTGGTGATTATCATGATGAATTTTTGTGTGATATAATGTCTATGAAAGTTTTTAAATTTTTAAATTGGGAATACCTTGGTAGTTTGATAGGAAATTAGTGCACGATGGGTATGTCAATACATACTCCTTGATGAAGGATGGAGTCAAGTACAAGTTGGAGCCTTTTATTATAGAAGGAAAGGTATGTAATGACATTAAAAAAAATTTGGTTAATGGAGTTAAATAATTAGTGAAAGAGGAAGAGGATGAAGATTATGATTTGATACTACAAGTTGCGCCAGTCATGATTGCATGCAAGATAGGTAGAGTGAATAGGATATTGTAGTAATGAATTCATTGGCACATGAAGGTGTTATAGTTAAAAGTATAGTGATGAATTCAATGGTACATGAAGGTGTTATAGTTGAAAGTGTAGTAATGAATTCATTGTTACATGAAGGTGTTATAGTTGAAAGTTTTTAAGCAGATGAGGAAGTAGAAGTTGAGTTGTTTGATGAAGAGATTACTCCAAATGAAGATCTTCTAATTGATAGTTTATTGTAAGATGGGAAAGATGAATATTTTGATTATGTTGCTAACATTTATGTGAGTGTAGAGGATGAAGATATTACATCTAAAAGTTATCTTTTAGAAGGAAAGGAGAAAGAAGGGCACAATTTTGAAACTAAGGTTGATGATGAACAAATTATTGCAGCAATAATAGAGAAGGAGGTAATACATGAAATTTTTTATTTTATTAAAGAAGAGGAAACTAATGTTTACAATTTTTTAGAATTTCATAGTGCATATTGGTGGGAGTTGGATTTTGTAAAAAAGAGGTAGAAAGAGAGGAAGAATGAAATATGAGAGAGACATCATATTGCAAAGATAATTTTAGAAAGATGTTTAGGCAGATAACATAAATAGATGGGTCTAGGATAAGCACAAGATCTATAAAAAAAATGTGAGTTCAAGTAATTAAGAATTTCAACTTACCATGGGTTTTTGGAAGACAATGATCTACTGAGAGGGGGGGAATCAGTAGATACTAAAAACTCTTTCCCTTAAAAATATTTATGTAGATTACTTTCTTGGCTCAAATACTTTGTGCAAATTTCTTCCTCTAACTCTTAATGGGTAGATTGAATAACTAAGGATGCAAACATACACATGCAAACAAACAATCAACACAAATTCCCACAACACCATATATACGTGGAAAACCTAAGATGGGAAAAACCACGGTGATAAAAGTTGCTTGAGGCTACTGCTCAAATCTAGTGTCACGAATCAAATATCTATTACAGTTTAGGGATACAACCCAAGGAAGCTTCAACTCCCTAATTTAGAAGCTACAACTTCAAGGATGCTACAACACCTTGTTTTAGGAGCTACAACTCCAAGGAGACTACAATCACCTAACCTAAGCTATAACTCAACACAATGAGGCAACTCCTCTGTGATAACAAACTCAAGTATGCATAAGACTTGGTTCTACAAAACCTAATCATGCATCATTACATTTAGTACTTTGTTTCACTTACTGCAACTCACACTCTGTTGTTGAAGCTTCACTCTCAATAACACACCCCTACTTTGCACTCTCCTCTACACATAGAACAATCATTGTTCTATCTTGTTGCACTGTACACCTTTCCCTTTCTACAGTGTCTCATACATCTGCACTATGTTGAATGCAAACCTAGATGATATTTTGTATTTTAGTTTAGAACTTCCTTGCATGTGCATTCTCTGTTTGCTTTTTTGTTCTATATTGTTTCTTATAGCTACATACACATGACTCTATTTAGCACTCTTTGTAACTATAGACTCATCTCATGTACTAGCAGCTACAACAATATCACACTAGTCATCCAACATTTTGACAATATTTGATTGTTTTCTTTCTCTATTGACCTACTATCTCTACCTCGAGATTCTCAGCTATATAGATCAACTCAAATCTTCTACTAGGGTTTCCATACTTTCTATCTTCACTAGTAATTTTCTTGTTCACCTTGAGCCATACGCTATTGTACAACTCATAATTAGGACATCTAATAGGGTTTAACAAATATCGCCATATCTTGCATCAAGCCACCCAACATTTAATTTAGTTATAGAGAGTTTTCCTAAATTAGCTCTCTGTCAAACCCTAGAATCGGATATGCATTAAATGTATTCTCTTGTCAATATGATCAAATTCGATCTTGATCACTTCCCCAATTTGTATTGTTGCTTGTGCAGTTGGACCAATTAATTCCTTCTCTTGAGTTAGTTACCAAACTAAAACCCTTGTTAACATGGACTATGCCATTACAGATCTTCAAATTCAAATGATGGTCATTGATCTTCTCTCTTACGCAATGATCCTACAATCTTCGTCCACTATCATTCCTTTAAACCCTGACCATCATATAAGCAATCGTTTAAATCACCATCATCGATCTTGTAGCATTCACTTAACACCATGTTGCTTTGTCAAAGAGACATTCACTACAGTCTCACCTATGTCCACTATTCTCTTTGATCTATTGCTTACTTGTCATATGCAGGGTCTACCAATTGCCACACAACTCACAACAAGGATGTGAGTTTTCCATCAATCTTATTAGCACCATCAGATTAGCATTCTTCAGATTTGTATTGTTGATCTTTTCTATCCATTGATTATCACCTTATGATCATCATGCATCATTACATTGAAGAGACTTTCTAACTTCTCCCTATGATAGACTAATCTCACTTTGAAATTTGCATAGGCTCACATGTCATCTATCCTCCATGTCATTACCTAGTGATTTGCAACAGTGATGCAAATTAGCATATCAAAAAATTTCTCTTCAACACCTATTCTTCTCCATCACAATCCTTCATCGTCACCATCTTGTTGGGTCCCACTTAGCTTTTTACCTTATCGCTCTATCAAAGGGACATCTTTTAGACTTCTACCAATACAAAAATTTCACATTGATGAGAGAGCCATCGGGCTATCAAAATACATTAACTCAACTCTCATTGATATGGTCCTATCACACTAATACCATTTGTTATTGTAGACAAGTGGTCCCCACGCCATTGTGTCACCACATGTCACCATCCACTATCTCTTTCTTCCATGTTTCATCCTTTCATTCAATTTCTAACTATTCAATCGATGCATGTCATCCTTACCTTATCGGGTCTCACTGTCACACCCACCCTACTACATCCCATAGCCAGCATCATACTCTCTTATTGCCAAGTCGACGCGACATGCTTCAAGGTAATAGTGATACCATATTGTCTCACTGATGGGTAGGTCATCAGGTTGTTGAGGATACATCCTTCAATGTCATACCAACACCACTTTATCTCACTGATGCGAAGGTCATCGGGTTATCAAGGATACATCTGAATAGGTCTCACCATGGACCATCAGTCACACTGATGAAAACCATTGATGATGTGACCTATCCACCTCATCACCATGTCACTATTCTATAATCCACAACAAGGATGTGGATTACTATTTATTCAATCATGTCATGCCATGTGTCTGCATCTTCATCATTGTCACCCAGGTCATTATGATTATGTCCCACCTGGAGTTCTACCTTCTCATTTCCAAGTTAGAGAGAAATTGAAAAAGGTCTCACCGATGCCATACATTCTTGCTAATAATGCTTGCATACTCCTTGTCACTCCATTGAAGAGAGAGACAAAGGAATCCATTCGATGACCCAGTGTCTCACTAATAAGAAAGCTATCGAGAATTCAAAGAGACTATATGATGAGTCCTGCCGATATGCTCTTGTCATGTCGATAAAGCTCTCCTTACAACATCACATTCCACTAACTACATTTTTTTCCTCTGTAGGTCCCACCATACATACTATAAGCACTGCTGATTTTCAACATTCAATCACCACTATTCCTCACTAACATGACAGGTCTTGATTGGGCCCCATTGAAATCTCAACAAGTTATGTGGGCACCGTTAGACCTTGCAGCCTGAACCAAAACTGTCAATCACGCCAGAGACAAATATTTTTCTTAGGAATTAGGAAAAATTGTAGTTAATATTTTTTAGGCCACTAATAGCTAGGTGAAGGGTCCAGTCACCCTCGCGACTTCAATGACATAAGTTATATCTTACATGACCAATAACTTGCAATAGATAGTCAATGAAAGAATATAAATTTTGTTAGATGATGCCATGACTGTAAACAAATTAGGGTTTATCTATAAACCCTAATAGAACCCGAGAGCATAATTAAATCATTTTTAGGAACATACTTCAATTTCTAGTCTTTCAAAGAATATCATTGGAATGTTCTCAATAAAATCCACATCAAATCTGTTGCTTGTTCACACTTTTGTCTTCTGGAAGAACCCTCTACAACCTCATGTTAATCTTGCAAAAAATTGATCAACTTTATAAGATTTGAAAGATATACACTTTAACACCATCAAATCCACTGCTCTCACAATCATCCTCTTTCATCATGCCAACAATCTACCTTGTATGATTTAACTCATCACCTTTCTAATAACTTCATGAAATCAATGAAAAAATTATATGCTCCTACACAAGATCAACACACTTCTCATATAATCTCATTTTGACATCAATGACAACATATTCCAACAATCTCCCCCTTTGTAATTGATGGAAAAACATAAATTCTCAACCTGCCAAAGGTCTGATACCAATGATGGATAATATCTAAGCTCTTAATTGTCCTCCTTTGACATTCCTTCTCCTTTTCTCATCCTTATGAGCATCTAAATAACTTTCTCTCTTATGCTCTACTTTCTCCCCCTTTGACATCAATGGAAAAGGGTCATAACTCTCTCCTCTTCTTTGTCTCGAGTCACCAAAATAGTGCAACTTGTAGTCCTTCTTAGCAATGGAAAAGGGACTTAGCTCCCCCTCTGACTGATACTAACTAAAGACATTTTTCCTCTCATGCCAATTTTTTCTCTCCATTTTAATACAATGGAAAATACATATAGTTCAACCACTTTGTACCAATTATTAATATCTCATGCTGGTTGAAATTCCATTACATGCTCAGCACCAATCAGGTCTAATATCAATTATAGATGTTCTACTTCATGATTCATACCAATTGATATCATATACTTGACACCAAGTGATGATATCATTCCCTAATACTACTTAATATTTTGAACTACAATGTATCAAGTATAACACTAATTTGATACCAAAATCAACTTCTCCATAGATACTAATCATATTTTTTTTATATACCTTGCTTCATCCTCTTTTGCTGGCCTAATCACACATTTACTTCATTCCAAGTTTTGCATTTCATCTGTACCAACTAATCTAATCATATGATTGATATGCTAAATAAAGTAACTCCCCCTGAGATCATGCAACATTTTCTTCTTAGCATAATCAAGCATTTGTTTCACTTTGGCCTCTTATATGAGCTAGACTATTCTGAACCAAATTATAGTGGTCTAATACTACTTTAGAGCTACTGGACACAAAAATATTGTCATTTATCCATATCTCTTCTCCTTGCAAGAAAGAAGCATTTTTCTTAACAGAGCATCTACACAACTTTTTCTTCAATAACTAATACCAATTGTTGATATCAATTTCTACAAAAAACTTTTCACTAGCTATTGATTCTCTTAGTCTCTGATGAGCATTTGAAAGAGTAAGAATGTGACCATAAATCTACAACCATCAAGTTGTTAGAAATTTGTAAAACCTATTTTACCTGACTTGATCTCCTTTTGCAATTCCAAGGATGAATTAAATATCAATTTAGCACCTTCTAACTCATGCCCTATCTCTACAAATTAGTGATGTAAAGCAGAAGTAGCCTCATGGAGTGCTGCTTGCCAGTCTTTCTCTCTCTAGACCTTCTTTGACTTCCCTTTTGTCACGCTTTCCTTCTTCACACAAGTATGTGAACCATTGTTCACTCTAGAATATGTATCCTTGTATTCTTCCTCTTGCCCTGTACTGTAGGTCTTACAAGATCTAATCTACATTTTGTAGCTATGTGATCAAAGTTATCACACTTGTAGCATACTACATACATATTCCTTATAGGAGAAAATGAATTTATGTACATATGTTTTTTGCTCCCATTAGGTGCAACCCTACAATATCTAGCTTTATGACCATATTGATTACAATCATAGCAATAACCATTAATACATGGGAAGCACCTGGTCATAGCATTCTTTTGAACAAGATGAGGAGGTCTTCTTTGATTTGACATCTTTCCATATCTCATCCTTGGGGTTCCATTTGCATCACCTCCCATAAGTTTTTCTTTTTCTTTGATGCCTTGGGATTGATTTATTCATCTTCATCTTTGTTGTGGTCATCTTCTTTTGATAAGCAAGAATTGAATAATTATTCTTTTTCTTGTTTGCAACAAGTCTGATCTCTTCTTCGACTTTCTTCTTATCTACAACTAGCTTCTTTTCTTATTTTGTCTTCTTCATCCCAACAGTGCCTTTTTCTAATCTTCCATTTCCAAAGGTATTTTCTCTGGAACAACTCATGCAAGATTTCTCATTCTTTGTGCAACATCTTTCTTCTACTCTAAATCTATCATATAAGTTTGCCGAAGTACCAGTGGGGGAACTCATTCCTTTCTCTAATCCAAGGCTAACCTTCTCCTTAGGTTTAGATGGATTTTGTGATTTTATCAATTCATATAATATCTTAAAGCCACCTTTCAACTTTAGGTCTTTGTCAATATGTTCCTTGGCTTTCTCCAGATAGCTTCTCAGAGCAACTATATCTACTTTTATCTTCATGCACTCATTAGATTTAGACTATAGTTCATATTTAACTACATCTTCTATTCTTTCAGCTTCTTCCACTTGTGTCTTCAAACTAACTATCATTTGATTAGAATCTTCAAGGCTTTTAGTTAGTCTTTTTATCTCTTTTTGTGCATGCAAATTTTTTTCTTAATTTTATTTTCTCAATCTTCTAATCTCATCCTAAGCACAAATGAGTTTACTTTACAATCCCACTTCTTCTTCTTCTTCAGATGTTTTACCAAAATCTATAGATAGGGATTCATTCCCCTCAATATTACAAGTACTTTCATGTTCATCATCTGAATTTCCAAAAACATCTGATAACCTATTTTCTTCTTTTGTGTGTAGATCCCTTTTATTTTCCTCTTTACTATTATTATTTTTCTTATAATTATACTTTTCATCATAAATACATTCAAAAGCAAGATAAGTAGTTTTTCCTCTACATTTTTGAGAGCATTTCTTTATTCTTATGATAAAATCATCCTCCTCTTCATTAACCTTCTCAAATCCAAAGGTAGATGTTTCTTCTTCATTGCCTCTTGTTGTAGCTTCACTTGAGAACCAAATTGTAGATTTCTCATTTTCACTTGTCTTAAGAGTTTTAGATTCACTATGATATCTTTCAATCAATGATTGCACCTCAACATCACTTTCTTCATACATTGTCTTCAACTTGTTCCACACTTCTTGTGCACTATAACAATGCATGACTTTAACAAATATGGAACATGACAACCCACAAAGAATTACATCCATTGCTCTAGCATTATCCTCATATGCCTTCTTTTAAGCTTTATTTATTGGAGGTGTAGTAGGAATTGTATATCCATTCACAACTAACATCCAAACATCAACTCCTATGGATCCCAAATATCCTTCCATCAATGAGCTCTAAAAAATATATCTTGATCCATCAAAGATAGATCCATCATATGCAAGTAATATTTTCTAACTAAGCATTGTGTTCACCTTATCCAAGATCTACCTGAGTTGATTAAGATTCTCCTAGGGAACCTACGGCTCTGATACCAATTGTTGGGACACAATGATCTATTAAGAGGGGGGGAATCAGTAGATACTAAAAACTCTTTCCCTTAAAAATATTTATGCAGATTACTTTCTTGGCTCAAATACTTTGTACAAATTTCTTCCTCTAACTCTTAATGTGTAGATTAAATAACTAAGGATGCAAACATACACATGAAAACAAACAATCAACACAAATTCCCAGAACAATAGATATACATGGAAAACCCAAGATGGGAAAAACCACAATGAAAAAAGTTGCTTGAGGCTACTTCTCAAATCCAGTGTCATAAATCAAATCTTTGTTACAATGTTTAGGACTACAAC
This sequence comes from Sequoia sempervirens, assembly GCA_007258455.2. Taxonomy (NCBI): domain Eukaryota; kingdom Viridiplantae; phylum Streptophyta; class Pinopsida; order Cupressales; family Cupressaceae; genus Sequoia; species Sequoia sempervirens. Next base: position 67,686 of record VDFB02074165.1, on the reverse strand, counting down.
CCAAGGAAGCTTCAACTCCCTAATTTAGAAGCTGTAACTTCAAGGATGCTACAACACCCTAGTTTAGGAGCTACAACTCCAAGGAGACAACAATCACCTAGCTTGAGCTACAACTCAACACAATGAGGAAACTACCTTTGTGATAAAAAACACAAGTATGCATAAGACTTGGTTCTACAAAACTTGATCATACATCATTACATTCAATAATTTATTGCACTTACTACAACTCACACTCTATTGTTGAAGCTGCACTCTCAGCAACACAACCCTACTCTACACTCTCCTTTGCACATAAAAAAATAATTGTTCTATCTTGTTGCACTACACACCTTTCCCTTTCTATAGTGTTCCACACATCTGCACTCTGGTTAATGCAAACCTAGATGATATTCTATATTTTAGTCTAGGAATTCCTTGCATGTGCATTCTTTGTCTACTTTGTTGTTCAATATTCTTCCTTACAAATGCATACACATGACTCTATTCAGCACTCTCTAAAACTACAGATTCATCTCTTGTACCAGCAACTACAACAATCTCACACAAGTTGTCCAACCTTTTAACAATATCTAATTGTCTTCTTTCTCCACCAACCTACTATCTCTACCTCAATATTCTCACTTGTACGGAATAGCTCAAATCTTTTGCTAGGGTTTCCATACTTGCTATCTTCACAAGCAAGCTTCCTATTCACCTCGAGCCATACACTACTATCCAACTCATAATTAGGACATCTGATAGGGTTTACTAGATATCGCCATATCTTGCATCGAGCCACCCAACATTTAATTTGGTTACAAAGATTTTTTTTTAATTAGCTGTTTGTCAAACCCTAGAATTTGATATGCATTAAATGTATTCTCTTGCCAATATTATTAGATTCGATCTTGATCATTTCCCAAATCTATACCTTGAAGATCAAATATTCATTTACTTTGGTTGCTTGTGTAGCTAGACCAATTAATTCCTCCCCCTGTGTCAGTTACCAGACTAAAACCCTTGTTCACACAGACCATACCATTTCAGATCTTCAAATGCAAATATCAGTCATTGATCTTCTCTCTCATGCCATGATCCTACAATCTTCATCCATTGTCATGCCTTTAAACCATAACCATTGGATAAGTAGTTGTTTAAATCACCATCGTTGATCTTGCATCATTCACTTAACACCATGTTGCTTTGTTGAAGAGACATTCACCACAATCTCACCTATGTCCACTATTCTCTTCAATATATTGCTTGCTTGTCATACATAGGTTCTACCGATTTCCACATAGCTCACAACAAGGATGTGAGTTGTCCATCGATCTTGTCAGTACCTTTAAATCACCAACATCAGATTAGCATTCTTCATATTTTCATTGTTGATATTTTTCATCCATTAATTGTCATCTTATGATCATCGTGCATCATTACATCGAAGAGAC
>VDFB02074165.1:0-66153 GCA_007258455.2 Sequoia sempervirens | reverse complement strand
CAAGAGTTATTTCATGGTCCCTTCGATAATCCAACAAGAAATAATCGAGGACACAATGAAATTTTAGGAGGAAATACTTTTGAGTCCCTTCAACAGGATGATATCCATTAAAACAATAACATTCATGCCCTAGGCTTAGAAAGTATTGGTATAATAGGCTTGTAAGTATTTCAAAGTGACAACCGAATGTCAAAGAGATAGTTTTCAAAGTTCCCTTGAAAAATTTACAAATAGAAAATTCATATATCAGAAGGAAAGACATATATCGACAAGAACAAAGTTGTAGTCTCTTCGATATAGTGAAGATAGAGTCAAGGTTTCACATGAGGAATGTAGGAATGAGAAGGGTCATAGCACAAGGCACCAAACAAACAATGGAAAATCACATGCTGGTAGGAGAAAGAGTTGATCATGATCACAAAAGAGGGAAAGCCCGAGAAGAAAAGAAATGATGGATGTTGGAAAAGATGTGGGAACAAATAGAGATGAAAGAAAATGGAGTACAAGGGGGCAAGAAGCTAAACAAATACTGTAGAATGTCATATCAAAGGATGGGAATATGAGAAGTCAATTTTTAGAATGTGAACAGTTTGAAGCTTGTTGATTCCTTCATTCCTATAAGAAGGAAACCAAGTCTATGGGGAACTCCCTTTTTTCAGAAGGGGGGAATTGGATTTTGGAAAAGGACATTTTAAAGGCCCATTTTCTGAAGCATAACAATCAAATGCTACTTTCTCTAGTGTCTAAATTCTAGGTTTTAGTTACTTTTTGAATATCATTGATAATATTTTACCTAGTTGTCTCCATTTTTTTTCTCCTTATAAGTTAAATTAGCATATCAAGCATATGTCTAGTTTTTCAAAACACAATTCATGTTTTGTGTGATTTTTTTAATAGGGTTTCTTCAAGAAAGAATTAAATTCCTTTGGATAGGTCACAGTAATCTGGAGGATTCAATTGAATAAATAAGACGAACCTAAGAAAAGACAATTTTGCACGTTTATGCAAGTCATAAATAGTATTGTGCCAAGTAATTTGAGTTATACTTAGAAGAAAGACACATCAATTTGAATTGTGACTCTGTTACCCAAAAAAGGCACCAATCAATTCATTTTCCAAAACCACCCCTTGTGTCATATTCTAAAATCCATTTTAGATTTTCTATTGTAGGAGTGGAGGTATTTTTCATTGGAAAATCTAATTCAAAATCATATGCCACTTTGAAATAGATTGAACAAGATGATTTAATTGAATAAATTGCATAAAATTCACAATTTTCTTAACATTCACCAATTAGTCTTGAGGATTTAACATTCAGTGGTGAACACAAGGTAATAACCACCTAGGCATAGCAGAGCCTAAAGTGAATGGAGTTCTAATCATTTTTATTGATTCTGTTTGTTGGCCAATTCACTTGTAAAACCCAAATTTAAAGATTGACATACTTTTAGGGTTTTATAACCTATTGATTTAGGAACTAATAGACTATGACTATTCAAATATTTTCTCTATGCCTAATACATATTCTTTTTGGTGTCAATTATCATATTGTAGCCTCTTAGAAATAATTCACACTTTAGGCTATAATTTATTATTTATTTCTTATAGCTAGTAAATAAGTCAAGGCACATGTTTAATTCAAAATTATTAGTGTTATCACCTTGCCTATTCTTCACTAATACCATTTTCCCATGATATCCAATAATCCCTTTTCATATCACTTAGTTTCCTTATGACCACTATATTTCTTCTATCAACTTGCTCTACACTATTTGTAAGTGAAACATACCAATTTTTGTGATTTTAGATAATAGTGAGAAATCATTTCCCATGGTGTTTCATTCATGCTCATTTTTATGCTACCTCATCTCTTCGACCAAGTTAAATCTTACTTCCACCATGACAATTTTTTTCACTTATATCCTCATTCACACCGTACATTTTAATAAAACATGAAGAATATATGACATGTGATATGAATGACTTATATTTTATAGAAACAACCATAATTTCTTCTTTTCCATATCCATTATAGGATGGCATATTTATTTATTTTTATGAGATCTTAAATATTTTTACCATTAAATTTACACCTCATTATTCTACTCCTAGCATCACACAAATTTTACCATTTCTATATCACATACCCTATCCATTCACACCTCCTTTTATATTATGTCACCTTCAAGCATATTTCACCCTATACACATACCCGTACAAGAAAAATTTCATTCTAGCCATTATTGACCAACTCTCTTCTCCATTTCTACTACACACCTTAAGTGGTCACTTCATGTCCTATATTCAAACCCTATACCCTCTTAATTCACACAATATTATATTATTCCCTCCCAATCCAATCACATTAATCTCCATTAAATAACTCAAAAATGTGTTATCTTTTATTGGTCCATATTATTAACATATAGTATCCCATCCTATGTTTCATTATAACTTTCTATTCCTATCCAATTACACTCTCTTATTTCACCATATGTTCCATTATTTCCTCTTGGTCTTGTCACATTTTTTGTATCCTTATTCACCCTAAGTTCCTCTATTTCCTAACAATCCCATCCCATCAACATGTATTTCCTCTATCACTACTACACACCTCGAGATCCCACTTCATGTCTTTTAGTTAAACCCTAAACAACTCCTAGTTCAACCTATGTATAATTTTCCCTCCTAATTTCATCTCATTAACCTCTGATAGTTCACCCTATGTTCCATTATCCCATCCTAGCCCATCATGTTAATCTCTAATAGTCCATATTATATTCCAATATTTGCTTCTATTCACATCCCATTACCATCTCTTATTTCATACTATGCTATAATATCACCTCTTGTTCTTATCATATTGACTTCTCATGGTTCACCCTATGTTCCTTTATTTGCTTTTAATTCCATCCCATTAACCTATAATATTTTACCCTATATATTGTGATCTAACCTTGTAACATCCCAATAATCTCTACTAATCCAACATATTCCATTACCCCCTTTTACTCCCATCCCATTGTATGATCTCTTATTTCACTCTATGTTCCATTATCCCTTCTTGGTTTTGTCCCTTTATCCATTCTATGTTATACCACCTTTGTCCATATTTCATCATGTACACATACCCTTACAAGAGACCTTTCATTAACCAAGTATCTTCTCCATTACTATTGCACACCTCTGGTGAGTTGCAAAGACAGTTTTCATTGCACCAAAAGATTGACCTGCTAATGCTTGATAAAACTTCCAAAGTTAATGAATCCATGGGAGGTAGTTAATCCATGTCATGAACCCAAGCACTATGCTACACAAAACAAGGATACAAAGGGCACACACCTTGCAATACTCCCCCCAATGCAAGTGAGGGGTTTGAATCCATAACCTAGGCTCTGATACCAATTATTGTAAAGATGGTCATTGTTGCACCAAAAGATCAACCTGGTAATGCTCAATACAACCAATAGAGTTAATGAATCCATGGGAAGTGGTTAAGCCATGTCAAGAACCTATGGTCACACACCTTGCAACATGGTGCCCACCTCATGGAAAACCCTACACACCTCTTTATTCACCCTATGTTCGATTATTCCTTCCTAACCCTATCCCATTATCTTGTTAGACATAAAAAAAATAAGAGGTGGGGTTAGTCAATATTTAATACTTTTCTACTTTAAACCACCAAATTCATAGTATTATGAAAACATAATCAATGGAAATACAAGTAATGAAAACATTCACACAAGAGAACACCGAATTTACATGCAAACCCATAAGGGAAAAACCATGGTGAGAAAATTTTCTTGGAACTTGGTAGTACTTATTCAAAATTTATCCTTCTTAATTACCATGGCCAATAAAGTTCCTAAAAATCCTAAGGTTTCAAATTTTTATTTTATCAATTATTTATTAGGGCTTATAAGAAACCCTACCTTTCATCAAAACCCTAACATCTACCTAAAACCCTTGCAATTTTCTTATGTTCAATTTTTTACCTTTAATCTAGGTATCCTAGCTTTTAAGATAAAACTTTGAGCCCTTCACCCCATGTGTTTACCAACCCCTTCCCTAGAGCCTTGACTGGTCCCATTAATATCGCATGATTTTAATAAACTACTTATAGAATTACACTTCACCAAGTCCCACATGACACATGTCAGCCTTTTGTGCAACATCTTTGTCTAATTAAAGCTCTTTAAATGTTCTTATTCTCCTCATGAACTTATGAATTAAATTTTTTATTCCATAAGATGTTGATGTGTATGTGTCTTAGGAAAATCAAATAAAGAGCTTTGTTTTCATGCAGGTAACACAAGTCTTATATTGAAATCCCCTTTTTATCATCCATTGTTAGTACCCTTCTTTGCTAGTGACTCGAGTTGTTCTTTATGCATGTTCTTTTAAATGTCTTTTAAGTCACTTAAAGGATAACTTCTTAAGGGTCCCACTTTTTCCCTAGTTAGTGTCAAATTTCAGCTTATAGTTATGTTGTCCTAGGCATAGATTTCATGGAGTGATTTTGAACCAAGCTTCTAGCCCCTAACCTTCCAAAATTGTGCCATGTGTCTAGTCTTGTTCACTTCTAATGTTTCATGGAGGAAATAACTGTTAGGGAAGCCTCAAATATTTAATTTTGTTCTCGTGAGTTCTTGAAATGATGACATATTTCTTGGTTCTATGTGAGAGAAAGGAGGGTTTTATCTTTATGGAAAGAATTTCAAATTTATGTGATCACTGTTGATCTCCAAAGATCAATGACCCATATTCAAAATAGATAATGGATACCATTGGTCATGCATTCAACCATGCAAGAACATTGATGGTTGATGTGATTTCTATCTACAAAATTATCAAGGTTACTAGTTTAATTTCCTTAGTTAACATTATTCAAAATAGAAAGGTTCAAGATACAAGATCAAAATGTTTGTAGAATTCTAGGTGAACAAGGTTATTTATGATAAAATTAGGAATTTCTGCTAATGGTAAACAGGTAACTTCAAACAATGATTTTTAGTTGGTATTAAGCATTCAGAGGAGAATTTAGCACTTTGAAAGGGTATGCATTATAAAATTTTGTAGGTGTCTTCTTCGAAGTGAGAAATTTAGAAACTCTAGAAGGATAATTATGTCTAGAACTTTAAGGGGTATAAAGACGGGACAAGATGATGATATAATGGATCATTTTACAAGATATTCTAAAAGGCATAGAATGGCACATGGATCTGAGATTTTAGCTAATAGATTTTTTTTATAAGAATGAAGATTATAGAGACCCAATAATTCTAGTTCAAGGTTATTCCCTTTTTAAACATGTCTTTCAAAATGCCCTAGTAGATAGACCTATCTGCAACATATGGAGATTGGGGTTGGGAAGGTTGGTGGTGCCCAATGTATTTGTAATACTGACCTAATTAGGGAAATTGCAATGACATACAACCCTAAGAAGAGGTCATTTTTCTCATTAAGTGAAATTTTTTTAATTCCCTTTGATGAGGGCTTACATTTGCAAGAATTTCAACCTAAACCCTAATTCCCAAATACCTATATACTTAGGTTCCCTCACTAGAGAATACTAGAGGCACATGGATAGTTATAGGGTCAAACATCTACCATTTTTTAGGGCTAGAGGGCATAATAGAGAAGTAGATTTTCTAATGGGGAGCTGAAACCTTTCAGCTATGACATATTTTATGATTACTTGTGAAGAAATATTTTTCATTATGCCAAGTTTTGGGCTTGGAAAAGAAGATTTAGATCTAAGTAAATATCATGTTATTAGATGTGGGTATTTAGAGTAGGGATGTATGGAAAATTGATATGACTATATTGGTTCCATTGTAGAGGAAATACATAAAATCCTTGAGCTCACTCAAGAAAGATAGCAACATAATGCATTTAAAATGGTATTCACTATTGTGTCATATCATTTTATATAGTGGAGATGGTATATGGGCCCCATACATGAAAATTAGATTAATTGGTGATTAGGAAAGAATGTTACCATTCCAAGAATGGACTTATATACGAGATAAGGATTATGAGAAATCCAACTGCTCTATTTTTTAGGAGATTTTTGTTAAAATAGTCCATAAGGATTTTGGTTTTCTCGTGGATTGGAGGCTGTTAGATGAGGTGAGAAAGTTTTTGAGGCTAAAGGAACTTCTCCCAGAGAAGGGGATCAATCGCAATTGGGGTGATTGGTTCTTCTACATAAATGCCACTATAATTATAGTGTATGGGTCTTGAGTTGTACCTCATGTGCTCCCTAGAAATGTAGCAGATCAAATTTCCTTCTTAGAAATCATATGGAAATTCAATTATTCTAACAAGAATAATTTTATGAATAACAAGGAACATGCCATTCTCCCTTCTATAGTGGTATTTTTAGATTTTTCAGTGACATCAAGGGAGGGAATGAAGTTTCTATTAGGAAAGTTACTCCCTTATAGAATGAAGGTGAATAGGATTAGGAGGTATGACCCAAAATGTTTTATCAATAATCAAAGAATATTTTTTGAAGTGAAGCCCTTTTGACATGAGTATGACAATGTGGAGGATTTAATTAGGAATTATCCAATAGAGAAGGAAGTTTCAAAAATAAGAGCCTTATGGGTAAAGATTAATATGGCCAAGACAAATAGGAAGCAGGAAGATTCATCATTTGAGGGATCATTTTCACACATCAAGGATCCCATAATGAGGAAAATGACCATGTTGGATAATTCCAACACTCTACTATCAAATATACCTGCTCCAACATCAAGCACCCCTCACCCCTCTACTTCTCAAGGGGTTAGAGCATAAAGCTCACAATAAGTAACTCCCCTAAAACAAATAGACCCCTCATGTAGACCTTTGGTTGATTATCCCATAGACCTAGATAAATATTTTGATGATACAAATATAGTAAAAGTAATACATCCTCCACTTAGGGTCATAATTGAAATACCCACTGATGATATATTGATCATCAATTTTATGAATAGTGGATAAATTGTAGATGATATTAGAGCTCGGGCTTACAACAAATTTATCCAAGATGACAATTTTATTACCATAAATTAGTTTAAGGAATTTTTTCTTAATAATAAAGGAGAAGAACTACACTAGAGGGTATTAGAAAAAACCCTCACAAATAAGGAGAGGAAATAAATAATTTCATAATTTAGAGACAAAATCTATGACTCCTCAAAGGGGTAGGGAATTCATGAGAACTAATAGATTCCTTTTTCTAGGATGAGACATGTCATATACTATTGCATTTGACACCATTAGAAGAAAAGGGGGAGAAGAGAAAGATTTGAATTTAGAGGAGCAAGTTGAGGCCCTCTACTTTGGGTTTTGTTTCAATCCAAGGCATGAGATGTTGGCAATCTAGTCGATTTTCCTAGAGACCAACAAAACCTAGGTGATAAATGATCCCAACGAGTTAACTGGAAATATGATAGTCATAAGATTGGGGGATGTAAGTTAATTCAAATAATATTCCCTCACAGTGAACTCACCTCAATTCACAAAATCAACAGTGAATAAATTTTAGGGAGACTTTGATAAGGCAAATACCATAAATCTGAAGTTGCAAGAACAATTGAATATGGCTACAAGATTGTCACCTCGACCATAGACAATAATTGAAGCCTAGGGATCACAAGAAAAGTAAGGATTAGTTCTTGAGGTTTAAATCATGAAAAAGAAACTAAAGAAAAATAAGATAGAGGTCAAAACAACAAAGGACAGACCAATAAAGAAAATATTTGGTTTAGTTGACAATATTTTGGGTTACAAGTTGTCAAACATTTTGAACCAGGTAGAAAAGGTTTGGGATAACTATAAAATCTTAAGAGATGCATATGCTAGTCATAAATAAATAAAAGTTTGGCTAAAATTATTTCAGATGAACTGGGTCCTAGGAGTTTCAATATTGAGGATTATTGCTAAAATTTCTAATTTTGATTATAGTATAAAGTCTAGTATTTTTGGTAAATCATATTTCTTGAATAACATTATCAGTCATCATAATAGGTATAGGAACCTTATGAAAATGGAAATAGCTACCTTTGAAGGTTTTTACAATTTCCATATACCTCCTATTTTGAATGAGGAAGGAGAGATCAAGCCTTGTAGGGAATGGAAGTCAAGTTTTAATAACATTTTCACTCTTGTGCATAATAAGATAAATAAAAATGGTGAGGTAGATGTAGAGAAGTTGAATCTAAGTATAGATTTTTTCTCCAAGCTAGAGTACAACATGAGGGGTTTCTCTTACATGATGCAAGTTTTGATAGGGGATGACTATAAGGAAAATGTGGTTAATGTTAACCAATTTCTCCCACCTAGAGATGACATGTCAATAGAGAATGATAAGGAAAAAGAGAAGGATGGTTCTGAGATTTGAGTTATGTTTCAATTTGTAATCACCAACCTACATAAATGTAACATCAACAAACAAGAATGGGAATGTAAAAAATGTCTTGCCATCATCAAGGATAAATTTTGAAGAAATCAAATCCATACACCAAGGTAAATTCTATAAAAGATATTCAACCACTTTTTTGAGTGGTTACTCCATATGTATAAATATTTTTGTCCTTTTATAATAGTGTCATTGCTTAGTTTTTGTCTTTAGTGACTTAAGCAATGAATGTGGATATTTACTTATTACTTTGCTTATTGTCTATAATTTTCTATAAAAGGGAATTATGAGCCTCATTTTAAGGATTTCGAGTCTTTAGTTCTTGCAGTCTCTATATAGAATTAAGTCATGTATAGTTAGTTGTTCTAAAGTTCAAAAAGAGAATGTTGTAATTTATCTTTGTAATAGCAATAAACAACTCAATTTTTCTCATATGAATACAAGTCATATTTTTAATATCTCCATATTGTAATATAACACCTTTAAATCTTACTAAATAAAATATTGCTTGAGGCTCTCATTACACATTTTTTGTGATGAATGTTTAATTCATTAGCTTTTGTTCAAGTAATGGATTAAAATATTTCAATTAGATACTTGAAGATGTTGTAGTTGAAGTAGGGATTTATAAGAAGATTAACAGTATTGTCTAGTTGTTGGTCTCTTATTGTAAGTAAAATTGTAAAATCCTTGAGTTATTTGGTTTGTTATTAATGTGAGAGCATCCATTGTGAAGGGTGATTCTCATCAACCAAAAACAAATAATTTTATTTTTTATTTTCCTCAGCCTTGATAATTTTTCATTTGGAGGAATAAATTGCAATATGAAGACCAAACTAAAATATTAAATAAATTGGACTTTTTATAATATTGCAAATTTTGAAGGGAGTTAGTCTGGGAGGTAATTTAATTGTGAAATTCAGAAACATCCAAGCTTGGTTGTGCATTTTGGGGAGTTAAAAGTTTTGAATAATGTATTAGTAACTCTTCAACAAATAAAAGAAAATTTGGGTGCCCATATTGTGCTGGCAATGGATTTTCAAAAATCAGATTTAATTTATGAGGAGTGGAGAATCATAGCTGGAAACCATTCTTCACAATTTTCCTGGGAGGGGTTTCATCATGAATTTGAGCATTTAATATTTTAATTTTATGCATTTTTTATGTCTTTTCTTAGGTTGGTTGTGGAGATGGGAGTTATAGGAGGAGGGAGATAGTGGATGCATGATAAAAGGTAATTTGACAATTTTTAATAGATGTTCTTTTCCAAAATTTGGGGAAAGAGGAAAAGAGGTGTGGATTTTCTAGGAGAGGGGGAGAAATAAATTCCGGTTATAGGTTTTGGGGAGAGTATTCATCATAAAGAAAATATGAATATTTTCAATTGATTTCTGCGATGATTTGTCAAAGAAGATTACACATTGAAGGAAGTTGATACTATAGAAGGAAAATGGACTAAGGAATTCTGATTTGTAGTCATATTTTTTGTTTGTATCATGCCTCCATATCCATTTTTTGAGGTTTTCCAATAGCGCATGTGGTTATATTTTATGTATTTCTAGTTTGACAATAACTCCCATATGATAAATTAGAAATTTGAATAGTAGTCAAACAAAATTCTTGGGGAGATTTTTGGTAAAATTTCATATAAATTATTATTTTTATTATAGATTATATTTGATGGCTTGAATATCCATTACATCAGTAGTATCGAGGTAGGTTGTTCCTAAGTCAGCAGAAAAAGGACCGAAGTGAGGCAATTTATAGTAGCACCTATGAGTTGTGGGTGTTGAGAAAATGCCTCCTAGAGTAGCCCATCGTGGTAGACATGGAGGTAGAGGTGGAGATAGAAACCCTCCTAGTATGGATGATTTTAGATCCCTTAGAAGGTAAGCAGAGACATTTCAAGAAGATTTATTAAAATAATTGAACATAGAGGAAGAGATGAAGGTGAAGATGAAGTTGAGAATGAGGAGTCATTTAAAGAAGAAGCACAAGATGAAATAGATCTTGGAGAAATCAGGTTTCTTTGAGATATTTATAAGATTGAGAAAATACCAAATATGGAGGTCTCAACATTTAATGGAAGCTTAAATCCAAAGGAGCTTATATATTGGATAAATGATATGGAAGAAATCTTTGAGTTCAAAGAGATTGAAAACCTAAACAAAATAGGATTTGCAATGAAAAAGTTGAAAGGACATAAAAGTTTTTGGTGGAAATAAATAAAAATCAAAAGAGGTAGATATGAAAGGATAAGATCACTAAGTGGGATAGAATGGTGGAAAATATGAAGAGGCAATTAATTGGACTATAGATTATGAACTTGAGCTATTCAATAAAATGTAGAGTATGAGACAAGGAACAAAAACTGTGACAGATTATACTAAAGAATTCCACAAAATCTAGATTAGAATAGAGCATTCAAAAGACAACAAGGATAAGGTAGCAAGATACATCAATGGACTAAAGCCAAGAATTCAAGAAGAACAAAGTTCGGTAAGAATTTCCAATTTGGAATAAACTTATCAATTTTTTGTGAAAGTTGAGGAAAAGTTGAATAGAAAATTTGAGAATAAGGAAAGGGTAGAGATTATGTGTAGAAAGATGAGGATGAAAAACATATTAAAGAAACTGGACACCAAAGATAAAAGAGGTGAGAGTTCAAACAAGTCCTATAAGAAAAATTTAAGACGAAGAGGAAGATCAGGTAGAGGATTCAGAAGAGGAGGCTTTCAAGGAGCCTATTTTAGGTTTGGAGAAGAGGGTCATCAATCTTATGATTTTCTTGATAGAAGGATTGAAAATAATGCAAGGGAAAAAAATGTGAATGAGGAAGATGCAAGGTGAGTGCAAGATCATGGGGGTCCAAACTAGGCCCTTAAGTGGGAATAAAAATCCAGAAAAGCAGAGTTAGGAAACTTGACATAAAAATTTGAATAATATGTAAGAAAATAATTTGTAGCAAATTGAATGTAGTTTCTAGGATACTAGTCCTCTTTTAGAAAAACATAAATCTATTTGGTGAAAATTTGAAATTTCAATACAGTAGTACTAAATTTTCAGGAAAAAAATAAAAAGCAAGTGTATGTCTGAGCAACCTAAGCAAAAGAGGATTTTTTTTTTTTTAAACTTTAAATATAAGTAGAGGACACATGCCCAAATGTGCCACATTTTTTTATAATTTTTTTCAAGAAAATAATTAGTTATGAATTTTTATTAGAAATTTTATAAAATATTAAAACTTGTTTTTTCTTACCACCATAACTTGGTAAAAAATTTATAAAAGTCAAGTTTTATTATTTTTATCCTATAGTATGGGAAGCATAGAATGTTTCACACCTTTCAGATTCAAAAAATGTGAAATCATTTAAGAATTATAGATTTTTTTCAATCAATGTATCAATTAAGACTTTAGTTAAAATGCATGTAGAAAATCAATAATAATTATTTATTTAATTTCAAATAAGTCATATCTTATATTTGTGGAAAGCTGAAATTTTTATCAATAAAACCTTTTTGTTTCATCAAATTTTGATAAAAAAATGTCGTCAGCCACTTTTGGTTCATACTGCCACTTTTTGGACCCCCATGATCCTACAATCACTTTGCAAAGTCATCACGCTCTAAAGAAGCAGGAGGAGAAGCACTAGTCACTAGAAGAGCCCTAATGAATGAGAGAAAGGAACAAGATCAAAGGAAAAGATTGTTCTAAAAAAGATGTAAGTGTGAAGGTAAAGTTTGTAATCTAATAATTGATGGTGAAAGTACTAACAATATTGTTTCTAATAACACATGGAAGAGAGTAGTGCGATGAGAGGTTCATGTGGGAAGAAGAGTGGTTGTGGATTTTTGAAATCCTTAAAGGTCGACAATGGTGATGAGGATGATCCAGATGTAGATGATTATCTAAGGGAGGTGGCTTCTTTGATGGTTGTTCATGTTGTCCTAATCTAGGGATTTGTTTTCGATTGGCTTTGGTTGTTTTGTGGTGCCTGTGGCTACGGTGGAGATCCTGTTGTGCTCATTTGTTACTGAGGTTTTGCATCCAGGTTTTTCCTTGGTGTTTTTCTTTCCCTTTGTTTGGTGGTGTCTTTGTGACCATAGGGGAAATTACATTTTTCTATACTTTTTTGGTTGTGTGGAGAATTTGTTATTTTATGCCAAACGTGCTTTTCTTGGACTATCATGGGTTCTTTGATGGATTGATGGGTCTTTTGTTCCCTATCTTTTTTCTTCTATGGGTGGTTTGTGTTTTTTTTCCCTTTGTGGAAGCTATGATAGTTGTTAGATCTTAGTTCATCATCTTGGTTTGATGTGGTTTTTGACTTCTAGGTGCCTAGTTACCTATAATGGGCACTTCTCTTTGGAGGCTAATGCTACATTTCTTGGTCTACTTTGGTAGTTGTGTCTTGAGGGCTTGTTCTTTGAATTTTTTTCTTTTCTCTGGGGGATTTGTCTCATTTCTTGGGACAAGCTTATCCCTGGTTGGTGTTCTTTTTGGTCTTTGCTCCATCATTTTATGGGTTCTCTTAAGAGTCTAATGGAGCCTATGGTCATATTTATATCCCCTATTTTTGGTGGGGTGCTTTTGGTTGGTCTGAGTGTTAATATTAATCTACTACCCCTTTTGTTTTCTTTGGTTAGGGTTTCTTTTTTCACGCCTTCTTCAAAAGGTTTCTTTACTCACATTCTTTTAGAGGTTTTCATGGATCTGGATGATTTGAGTTTGAGGTCGCTGCTAAAGTTTTGCTTGGCTACGGTGTGTGCTGTAGGGTCTTTTCTACTTTTGATTTATTGGTTGAAGGCTCTTGTTGTTTTGGACTCTATTTAGATCATTTGTGGCCTTGTTATCTTGGCTGGGTGGTTCTCAAGTTTTAATCCTAGATCCCATATGGTGTTAGTTTCCTTACTTCATTCTACTATTTACTAGATTTTAGCTGGGTTAATTTTCAAGAATTTTTTGGAAACCTAGATAAGTTCTAATTTGAAATATGTTAAGGTTGACCTATGGATATTATTTGAGACTCTTTTCTGGTCCATATTTTGTTCCTGGTGCATTGTTTATTGAATGATTTTATGGTCGCTTGCTTGGATACTATGTTGAATTTCCCCTCAGATCCTATGAAGGTGGACCTCCCTCAGTTATTGTTCTTATGAGGTGGGTGGTTCTCCTATGGAGGTGGAGGTTGAGGATGTTTGTGATTTCTGGTTGTGGTGGTTTAGCTGATTATATCTTTCTCTCCAATAGAGGAGAGCTCACTCCTTTAGAGGTGGAGATGGAGTTGGCTTCCTGTTACCAGGTGATATTGTGTTGTAGGGAAGTTAATTTTTTGCAGTTTTTTTTCTGTGGATCCCAAAGCCCTTATTGAGGTGGGGTGTTTGGACTTATTGGTTTTTCTTGGTAATAGGGTCTTGTTGGTGGTTTACACAATTGTGTTCTCTATTTTTTTGGGATTAGATTTGAATGGTCTAAGAGGCTGGTTTGCTAATACCTGACTGATTCAGGAGATGTTCAATTTTATCTAAGGGTTTTAGGTCCTTGTCAAAACTTGTTTGTAATTGGGTTTTAGGCCCATTCTTATCCTGTTTAGTCTAGCTCATTTAGTCTTGTCATTCTATTTATGGCTACTATTGTTTAGGTTGTTGTTGGTCTGTGTCTTTTTCTTTATGCAACTCTCTCTTTTTTTAGGTTTCAAGTCCTTGTAAAACCTATTTTTACTGGGTTTTGGGGCCCCACCAAAACCTATTTTTCCCCTAGTAAAAAACAATATTGTTTCTAAATAAATGGTAAATAATTTCTAGTTGGAAATGAGAAGGAACCCACATCCATACAAGATTGCTTAGTTGCAGGATGATGGTAAATTTTCTTGGTGTGAATAAATTTCTTGTACCTAGTTAATTAACTTACTAGGGAATTAGAGGAATTATTCACATGTTAGGTTTACTTGGGTTCTAAGATTCCTTATAGAATTCTTAGTTTTCATTTCTACATCTTATCTTATCCTATGTTGTTATGAGTTAGTTGTCTCATGTGATAGGATTAAGATACTTGTCATGATCTTCTCTAATCCTATTCCTCACCTTGCTATACAAGCAATGCTTCATATGTATATTTCCATATTTAGTGTGGCTATTATTTTTTTATTATTGCATCCTTAATCATAGCATGATATTTCTTCCATCTCTCTTGGAAGTCATTTTATCTTTGAGGTGATCCTGGGGTGTTGAGGAGTTCACCATAAACTCCTACATGGTATTATAGCTTTGTGTTGTAGATTTCATCCTAGATATAATGGACCTATTTTGGTGTGATATTTTTGTTGGGTGCAAGTTGGGGTCTTGAGAACCTCAATATTGAATCCAAGACATTATAGAAAGTTATATTTGGTTTTTTTTGGTCAAAATATGATATATTTTGTCAGATCTACAAGGGTTTGAAGGAAGAGTTTTAGTTACTAGATCTAGGGGGTAGCTTATTTTTTAGAATGGTTTGGGAAAACCGACCTCGCCATGTTGCATTTGGGAGGTCTAATAACCTAAGTATCAACTACCAATTCATCAAAATCTAACATTTTTTTGGGGCATGAGGCAATTTTTTTAGGCTGTATGGACATAGGGATCCCTACATGGCTATATAGTTGTATATTTGTCATATTTGCATTAGTCACTACATAGTGGGCAGTATATTACTTACAGTCGTCAATCAAGTGAATATTTGAGGCATATTCCTTTTCTATGGTCTGTGGAATACATGTTGGTTACATGGTATAGTTTTTGTGGATGGTACATGCTTCGTTTATTTCATATGGTACAAAATTTCTTATTGATCGTAAGTTTTTTTTTATTAAAATCTTTGGTTTTAAGATTTTTTTTTAAATATTAAGAACTCTTTCTATGACATCGTTGACTACACAAATTTTTTGGAGCTCATAGTTATATAGAAATTGGGTCGGCCTATCACCCCCATGCCACCTACCCACCTCCCACTGCTTTGTCAATGGTGGGGTAGTGTCATTTTTTAAAAAATTGAGCCCTATGCATAAGGTCATACTGTAGACCAATTTCCAACCCCAAGGGGGCTTTCTTTTGCACTTGTTTATTCTTCAAATGTCTTCAAATATTCCTTTTTTTTTCTCATAAATTTTAATCCAAATGAAAACAAATGAAATGAAATATTGCGAGAAAGTTGATTATATGTATTTTCTAGTGGTATAGGTGATTTTTCAGAATTTTTCTATTTAGTAGCATTATTACTAATTGAAGTCATATCTTCATTTCTGACTCTTGAGCTCATAATTCTTTTCCATAATCTCTAATTTGCATGATTCTTATGACATTTGATAGGTATTGAGGAGCTCTACATTTCCATCCATGCACTTTTTTCTATATTTTTCCCAAGTTGATTGCTATTTTATTTTTATTACAAAGGTTTTTCTAGAGATTACTTGGATTTTTTCATAGTTGGGAAGGTGCATATTTGATCTCTACACTTCATTTTAGTTCCAGATCATTTAAGAATCAACTATTGCTTCAAAGATTACAAAGTTGTGCTAGTTTGATATTTTTTAGTGTTTTGTGGCATTAGGTCTATTGTTGCTTTATCATGATTTTGATTTGAGTCCTTGAGTGACTCTAATATGATTTCTAATATCAAAATTATCTTTCATTTTCTTGTTGAATTAAACATTCAAGTGTTACTCCACGAGTGTTCTTCTAGTCCTTCTTTGTAGTAGGTTACCTCATTATGGGAGATGGGGTTCAATGGTCTCTCTTATTATCCTTTGTATGGATGGATAATGACTAAATTTTTTTATTGATATTTTCATTAATAGGAGGATGAATTGTCTCTTCTTTTTCTCTCATGCATCATTGAGAGTATTTTGTATTTCATTTCTCTTTTAGGGAGGAGTTTTGTCCCACTAGATTTTCTCCTTTTCTCTTTTTGTGAGAGATTGAATTTGTATTTGTACATCAGTACCTAACATGGCCTCATAGCTAGGACCCATCTTTGCATAGTTTGCATAATAATCTTCTCCTTAATTTTCACTTAAGAGGGGGTGTTAGTGTGAATAAATGTATTGTACCTAGTTAATTCACTTACTAAGGAATTAGGGGATATATTCACATATTAACTTTTCTTAGGTTCTAAGATTCCCTCTATAAGTCTTAGTTGTCATTTCAATATCTTTTATTATCCTAGGTTGTTATGATTTAGTTGTCTCATGTGATAGGATTAAGACACTTGTCATGATCTTTTCTAATCCTATTCCTCACCTTTCCTATATAATTAGGGATTCATATTTAGATTACCATATTCAGTGTGGTTGCTATTTTGGCATTGTTGCAACCTTAATCATAACATGATATTTCTTCCATCTCTCTTGTGGAATTTTTTTTGTCTTCTAGGTGATCTTGAGGTGTTGAGGAGTTCACCATAAACTCATAAAAAAAATTGGTGAATGAACAATGCTTGGTAAGATTTAATATTGGTGATTATCATGATGAATTTTTGTGTGATATAATGTCTATGAAAGTTTTTAAATTTTTTAATTGGGAATACCTTGGTAGTTTGATAGGAAATTAGTGCACGATGGGTATGTCAATACATACTCCTTGATGAAGGATGGAGTCAAGTACAAGTTGGAGACTTTTATTACAGAAGGAAAGGTATGTAATGACATTAAAAAATAGTTAATGGAGTTAAATAATTAGTGAAAGAGGAAGAGGATGAAGATTATGATTTGCTACTACAAGTTGCACCAGTCATGGTTGCATGCAAGATAGGTAGAGTGAATAGGATATTGTAGTAATGAATTCATTGGCACATGAAGGTGTTATAATTAAAAGTATAGTGATGAATTCATTGGTACATGAAGGTGTTATAGTTGAAAGTGTAGTAATTAATTCATTGGTACATGAAGGTGTTATAGTTGAAAGTTTTTAAGCAGATGAGGAAGTAGAAGTTGAGTTGTTTGATGAAGAGATTACTCCAAATGAAGATCTTCTAATTGATAGTTTATTGTAGGATGGGAAAGATGAATATTTTGATTATGTTGCTAACATTTATGTGAGTGTAGAGGATGAAGATATTACATCTAAAAGTTATCTTTTATAAGGAAAGGAGAAAGAAGGGCACAAAATGTTGAAACTAAGGTTGATGATGAACAAATTATTGCAGAAATAATAGAGAAAGAGGTAATGCATGAAATTTTTTATTTTATTAAAGAAGAGGAAACTAATGTTTACAATTTTTTAGAATTTCATAGTGCATATTGGTGGGAGTTGGATTTTGTTAAAAAGAGGTAGAAAGAGAGGAAGAATGAAATATGAGAGAGACATCATATTGCAAAGATAATTTTGGAAAGATGTTTAGGCAGATAACATAAATAGATGGGTCCGGGATAAGCACAAGATCTATAAAAAAAATGTGAGTTCAATTAATTAAGAATTTCAACTTACCATGGGTTTTTGGAAGACAATGATCTACTGAGAGGGGGGGAATCAGTAGATACTAAAAACTCTTTCCCTTAAAAATATTTATGTAGATTACTTTCTTGGCTCAAATACTTTGTGCAAATTTCTTCCTCTAACTCTTAATGTGTAGATTGAATAACTAAGGATGCAAACATAAACATGCAAACAAACAATCAACAAAAATTCCCACAACACCATATATACATGGAAAACCTAAGATGGGAAAAACCACGGTGATAAAAGTTGCTTAAGGCTACTACTCAAATCTAGTGTCATGAATCAAATATCTATTACAGTTTAGGGATACTACCCAAGGAAGCTTCAACTCCCTAATTTAGAAGCTACAACTTCAAGGATGCTACAACACCTTGTTTTAGGAGCTACAACTCCAAGGAGACTACAATCACCTAACCTAAGCTATAACTCAACACAATGAGGCAACTCCTTTGTGATAACAAACTCAAGTATGCATAAGGCTTGGTTCTACAAAACCTAATCATGCATCATTACATTTAGTACTTTGTTTCACTTACTGCAACTCACACTCTGTTGCTGAAGCTTCACTCTCAATAACACGCCCCTACTTTGAACTATCCTCTACACATAGAACAATCATTGTTCTATCTTGTTACACTGTACACCTTTCCCTTTCTACAGTGTCTCATACATCTGCACTCTGTTGAATGCAAACCTAGATGATATTTTGTATTTTAGTTTAGAACTTCCTTGCATGTGCATTCTCTGTTTGCTTTGTTGTTCTATATTGTTTCTTATAGCTACATACACATGACTCTATTTAGCACTCTTTATAACTATAGACTCATCTCATGTACTAGCCGCTACAACAATATCACACTAGTCATCCAACATTTTGACAATATCTGATTGTTTTCTTTCTCTACTGACCTGCTATCTCTACGTCGAGATTCTCAGCTATACAGATCAACTCAAATCTTCTACTAGGGTTTCCATACTTGCTATCTTCACTAGTAATTTTCTTGTTCACCTTGAGCCATACGCTATTGCACAGCTCATAATTAGGACATCTAATAGGGTTTAACAAATATCACCATATCTTGCATCAAGCCACCCAACATTTAATTTAGTTATAGAGAGTTTTCCTAAATTAACTCTCTATCAAACCCTAGAATCGGATATGCATTAAATGTATTCTCTTGTCAATATGATCAAATTCGATCTTGATCACTTCCCCAATTTGTATTGCTGCTTGTGTAGTTGGACTAATTAATTCCTTCTCTTGAGTTAGTTACCAAACTAAAACCCTTGTTAACATGGACTAGACCATTACAGATCTTCAAATTCAAATGATGGTCATTGATCTTCTCTCTTATGCAATGATCCTACAATCTTCATCCACTGTCATTCCTTTAAACCCTGACCATCATATAAGTAGTCGTTTAAATCACCATCACCGATCTTGTAGCATTCACTTAACACCATGTTGCTTTGTCAAAGAGACATTCACTACAGTCTCACCTGTGTCCACTATTCTCTTTGATCTATTGCTTACTTGTCATATGCAGGGTCTACCAATTGCCACACAACTCACAACAAGGATGTGAGTTTTCCATCAATCTTATTAGCACCATCATATTAGCATTCTTTAGATTTGTATTGTTGATCTTTTCTATCCATTGATTATCACCTTATGATCATCATGCATCATTACATTGAAGAGACTTTCTAACTTCTCCCTATGATAAACTAATCTCACTTCGAAATTTGCATAGGCTCACATGTCATCTATCCTCCATGTCATTACCTAGTGATTTGCAACAGTGATGCAAATTAGCATATCAAAAAATTTCTCTTCAACACCTATTCTTCTCCATCACAATCCTTCATCATCACCATCTTGTTGGGTCCCACTTAGCTTTTTACCTTATCGCTCTATCAAAGGGACATCTTTTAGACTCCTACCAATACAAAAATTTCACATTGATGAGAGAGCCATCAGGCTATCGAAAGACATTAACTCAACTCTCATCAATATGGTCCTATCACATTGATACCATTTGTTATTGTAGACAAGTGGTCCCCATGCCATCATGTCACCACATGTCACCATCCACTATCTCTTTCTTCCATGTTTCATCTTTTCATTCAATTTCTGACTATTCAATCGATGCATGTCATCCTTACCTTATCGGGTCTCACTGTCACACCCACCTTACTACATCCCATAGCCAACATCATACTCTCTTATTTCCAAGTCGACGAGACATGCTTCAAGGTAATACTGATACCATATTGTCTCACTAATGGGTAGGTCATCAAGTTGTTGAGGATACATCCTTCAATGTCATACCAACACCACTTTATCTCACCAATGTGAAGGTCATCGGGTTATCAAGGATACATCTGAATAGGTCTCACCATGGACCATCAGTCACACTGATGAAAACCATTGATGATGTGACCTATCCACCTCATCACCATGTCACTATTTTGTAATCCACAACAAGGATGTGGATTACTATTTATTCAATCATGTCATGACATGTGTTTGCATCTTCATCATTGTCACCCAGGTCATTATGATTATGTCCCACCTGGAGTTCTACCTTCTCATTGCCAAGTCAGAGAGAAATTGAAAAAGGTCTCACCGACACCATACATTCTTGCTAATAATGCTTGCATACTCCTTGTCACTCCATTGAAGAGACACACAAAGGAATCCATTCAATGACCCAGTGTCTCACTAATAAGAAAGCTATCGAGAATTCAAGGAGACTCTAGGATGAGTCCCGTCGATATGCCCTTGTCATGTCGATAAAGCTCTCCTTACAACATCACATTCCACTAACTACATTTGTTTCCTATGTAGGTCCCACCATACATACTATAAGCACTGTTGATCTTCAACATTCAATCACCATTGTTCCTCACTAACATGACAGGTCTTGATTGGGCCCCATTGAAATCTCAATAGGTTATGTGGGCACCGTTAGACCTTGTAGCCTGAACCAAAACTGTCAATCATGCCAGAGACAAATATTTTCCTTAGGACTTAGGAAAAATTATAGTTAATATATTTTAGGCCACTAATAGCTAGGTGAAGGTTTCGGTCACCCTCGCGACTTCAATGACATAAGTTATATCTTACATGACCAATAACCTGCAATAGATAGTCAATGAAAGAATATAAATTTTGTTAGATGATGCCATGACTGCAAACAAATTAGGGTTTATCTATAAACCCTAATAGCACCCGAGAGTAGAATTAAATCATTTTTTAGGCACATACTTCAATTTCTAGTCTTGAAAAGAATATCATTGGAATGTTCTCAATAAAATCCACATCATATCTATTGCTTGTTCACACTTTTGTCTTCTGGAAGAACCCTCTACAACCTCATGTTAATCTTGCAAAAAATTGATCAACTTTATAAGATTTGAAAGATATACACTTTAACACCATCAACCTACCACACACAAACACTTCTAGAACCAAATCCACTGCTCTCACAATCATCCTCTTTCATCATGCCAACAATCTCCCTTGTATGATTTAACTCATCACCTTCCTAATAACTTCATGAAATCAATGACAAAATAATATGCTCCTACACAAGATCAACACACTTCTCATATAATCTCATTTTGACATCAATGACAACATATTCCAACAATCTCCCCCTGTGTAATTGATGGAAAAACATAAATTATCAACTTTCCAAAGGTTTGATACCAATGATGGATAATATCTAAGCTCTTAATTGTCCTCCTTTGACATTCCTTCTCCTTTTCTCATCCTTATGAGCATCTGAATAACTTTCTCTCTTATGCTCTACTTTCTCCCCCTTTGACATCAATGGAAAAGGGTCATAACTCTCTCCTCTTCTTTGTCTCAGGTCACCAGAATAGTGCAACTTGTATTCCTTCTTAGCAATGGAAAAGGGACTTAGCTCCCCCTCTGACTGATACTAACTAAAGACATTTTTCCTCTCATGCCAATTTTTTCTCTCCATTTTAATACAATGGAAAATACATATAGTTCAACCACTTTGTACCAATTATTAATATCTCATGCTAGTTGAAGTTCCATTACATGCTCAGCACCAATCAGGTCTAATATCAATTATAGATGTTCTACTTCATGATTCATACCAATTGATATCATATACTTGACACCAAGTGATGATATCATTCCCTAATACTACTTAATATTCTAAACTACAATGTATCAAGTATAACACTAATTTGATACCAAAATCAACTTCTCCATAGATACTAATCATTTTTTTTTATATACCTTGCTTCATCCTCTTTTGCTGGCCTAATCACACATTTACTTCATTCCAAGTTTTGCATTTCATCTGTACCAACTAATCTAATCATACGATTGATATGCTAAATAAAGTAACTCCCCCTGAGATCATGCAACATTTTCATCTTAGCATAATCAGGCATTTGCTTCACTTTGGGCTCTTATACGAGCTAGACTATTCTGAACCAAATTATAGTGGTCTAATACTACTTTAGAGCTATTGGACACAAAAATATTGTCATTTATCCATATCTCTTCTCCTTGCAAGAAAGAAGCATTTTTCTTAATAGAGCATCTACACAACTTTTTCTTCAATAACTAATACCAATTGTTGATATCAATTTCTACAAAAAACTTTTCACTAGCTATTGATTCTCTTAGTCTCTGATGGGCATTTGAAAGAGTAAGAATGTGACCATAAATCTACAACCATCAAGTTGTTAGAAATTTGTAAAACCTATTTTACCTGACTTGATCTCCTTTTGCAATTCCAAGGATGAATTAAATATCAATTTAGCACCTTCTAACTCATGCCCTATCTCTACAAATTAGTGATGTAAAGCAAAATTAGCCTCGTGGAGTGTTGCTTGCTAGTCTTTCTCTCTCTAGACCTTCTTTGACTTCCTTTTTGTCACACTTTCCTTCTTCACACAAGTATGTGAACCATTGTTCAATCTAGAATATGTATCCTTGTATTCTTCCTCTTGCCCTGTACTGTAGGTCTTACAAGATCTAATCTACATTCTGTAGCTATGTGATCAAAGTTATCACACTTGTAGCATACTACATACATATTCCTTATAGGAGAAAATGAATTTATGTACATATGTTTTTTGCTCCCATTAGGTGCAACCCTACAATATCTAGCTTTATGACCATATTGATTACAATCATAGCAATAACCATTAAAACATGGGAAGCACCTGGTCATAGCATTCTTTTGAACAAGATGAGGAGGTCTTCTTTGATTTCACATCTTTCCATATCTCATCCTTGGGGTTCCATTTGCATCACCTCCCATAATTTTTTCTTTTTCTTTGATGCCTTGGGATTGATTTATTCATCTTCGTCTTTGTTGTGGTCATCTTCTTTTGATAAGCAAGAATTGAATAATTATTCTTTTTCTTGTTTGCAACAAGTCTGTTCTCTTCTTCGACTTTCTTCTTATCTACAACTAGCTTCTTTTCTTATTTTGTCTTCTTCATCCCAATAGTGCCTTTTTATGATCTTCCATTTCCAAAGGTATTTTCTTTGGAACAACTCATGCAAGATTTCTCATTCTTTGTGCATCTTTCTTCTACTCTAAATCTATCATATAAGTTTGCAGAAGTACTAGTGGGGGAACTCATTCCTTTCTCTAATCCAAGGCTAACCTTCTCCTTAGGTTTAGATGGATTTTGTGATTTTATCAATTCATCTAATATCTTAGAGCCACCTTTCAACTTTAGGCCTTTGTCAATATGTTCCTTGGCTTTCTCCAGATAGCTTCTCAGAGCAACTATATCTACTTTTATCTTCATGCACTCATTAGATTTAGACTATAGTTCATATTTAACTACATCTTCTATTCTTTCAGCTTCTTCCACTTGTGTCTTCAAACTAACTATCATTTGATTAGAATCTTCAAGGCTTTTAGTTAGTCTATTTATCTCTTTTTGTGCATGCAAATTTTGTTCTTAATTTTCTTTTCTCAATCTTCTAATCTCATCCTAAGCACAAATGAGTTTACTTTACAATCCCACTTCTTCTTCTTCTTTAGATGTTTTACCAAAATCTATAGATAGGGATTCATTCCCATCAATATTACAAGTACTTTCATGTTCATCATCTGAATTTCCAAAAACATCTGATAACCTATTTTCTTCTTTTGTGTGTAGATCCCTTTTATTTTCCTCTTTACTACTATTATTTTTCTTATAATTATACTCTTCATCATAAATACATTCAAAAGCAAGATAAGTAGTTTTTCCTCTACATTTTTGAGAGCATTTCTTTATTCTTATGATAAAATCATCCACCTCTTCATTAACCTTCTCAAATCCAAAGGTAGATGTTTCTTCTTCATTTCCTCTTGTTGTAGCTTCACTTGAGAACCAAATTGTAGATGTCTCATTTTCACTTGTCTTAAGACTTTTAGATTCACTATGATATCTTTCAATCAATGATTGCACCTCAACATCACTTTCTTCATACATTGTCTTCAACTTGTTCCACACTTCTTGTGCACTTTAACAATGCATGACTTTAACAAATATGGAACATGACAACCCACAAAGAATTACATACATTGCTCTAGCATTATCCTCATATGCCTTCTTTTAAGCTTTATTTATTGGAGGTGTAGTAGGAATTGTATTTCCATTCACAACTAACATCCAAACATCAACTCCTATGGATCCCAAATATCCTTCCGTCAATGAGCTCTAAAAAATATATCTTGATCCATCAAAGATAGATCCATCATATGCAAATAATATTTTCTAACTAAGCATTGTGTTCACCTTATCCAAGATCTACCCGAGTTGATTAAGATTCTCCTAGGGAACCTACGGCTCTGATACCAATTGTTGGGACACAATGATCTATTAAGAGGGGGGAATCAGTAGATACTAAAAACTCTTTCCCTTAAAAATCTTTATGTAGATTACTTTCTTGGCTCAAATACTTTGTACAAATTTCTTCCTCTAACTCTTAATGTGTAGATTAAATAACTAAGGATGCAAACATACACATGAAAACAAACAATCAACACAAATTCCCAGAACAATAGATATACATGGAAAACCCAAGATGGGAAAAACCACAATGAAAAAAGTTGCTTGAGGCTACTTCTCAAATCCAGTGTCATAAATCAAATCTTTGTTACAATGTTTAGGACTACAACCCAAGGAAGCTTCAACTCCCTAATTTAGAAGCTGTAACTTCAAGGATGCTACAACACCCTAGTTTAGGAGCTACAACTCCAAGGAGACAACAATCACCTAGCTTGAGCTACAACTCAACACAATGAGGAAACTACCTTTGTGATAAAAAACACAAGTATGCATAAGACTTGGTTCTACAAAACTTGATCATACATCATTACATTCAATAATTTATTGCACTTACTACAACTCACACTCTATTGTTGAAGCTGCACTCTCAGCAACACAACCCTACTCTACACTCTCCTTTGCACATAAAAAAATAATTGTTCTATCTTGTTGCACTACACACCTTTCCCTTTCTATAGTGTTCCACACATCTGCACTCTGGTTAATGCAAACCTAGATGATATTCTATATTTTAGTCTAGGAATTCCTTGCATGTGCATTCTTTGTCTACTTTGTTGTTCAATATTCTTCCTTACAAATGCATACACATGACTCTATTCAGCACTCTCTAAAACTACAGATTCATCTCTTGTACCAGCAACTACAACAATCTCACACAAGTTGTCCAACCTTTTAACAATATCTAATTGTCTTCTTTCTCCACCAACCTACTATCTCTACCTCAATATTCTCACTTGTACGGAATAGCTCAAATCTTTTGCTAGGGTTTCCATACTTGCTATCTTCACAAGCAAGCTTCCTATTCACCTCGAGCCATACACTACTATCCAACTCATAATTAGGACATCTGATAGGGTTTACTAGATATCGCCATATCTTGCATCGAGCCACCCAACATTTAATTTGGTTACAAAGATTTTTTTTTAATTAGCTGTTTGTCAAACCCTAGAATTTGATATGCATTAAATGTATTCTCTTGCCAATATTATTAGATTCGATCTTGATCATTTCCCAAATCTATACCTTGAAGATCAAATATTCATTTACTTTGGTTGCTTGTGTAGCTAGACCAATTAATTCCTCCCCCTGTGTCAGTTACCAGACTAAAACCCTTGTTCACACAGACCATACCATTTCAGATCTTCAAATGCAAATATCAGTCATTGATCTTCTCTCTCATGCCATGATCCTACAATCTTCATCCATTGTCATGCCTTTAAACCATAACCATTGGATAAGTAGTTGTTTAAATCACCATCGTTGATCTTGCATCATTCACTTAACACCATGTTGCTTTGTTGAAGAGACATTCACCACAATCTCACCTATGTCCACTATTCTCTTCAATATATTGCTTGCTTGTCATACATAGGTTCTACCGATTTCCACATAGCTCACAACAAGGATGTGAGTTGTCCATCGATCTTGTCAGTACCTTTAAATCACCAACATCAGATTAGCATTCTTCATATTTTCATTGTTGATATTTTTCATCCATTAATTGTCATCTTATGATCATCGTGCATCATTACATCGAAGAGACTTGCTAACTTCTCTCTCTGATAGACTGATCTCACTTCAACATCTGTACAAGCTCACATGTCATCTATCCTCCATGTCTTTACCAAGTAATTCATAACAATTATGCAAATTATCATATTGAGCAGTTGCTCTTTGCCATCTATTCTTCTCTATCACAATTTTTCATCGTCACCATCTTGTCAGGTCCCACTTAGCCTTTCACCTTATCACTCCATCGAAGGGACATCTTCCAAACTCCTATTGGAGCTTCTAAAATCCTAATGGATTTTCTCTCTCTCCATGGATCTGGTCTGCCTCTTTGATAAACCCTTGCCCTCATAATTGAGTAGGGTTTTATTCACAAAGCATGCAAACATTATAATTTTAGGTTCACCTACTCATTCAGTCATCAACTCCTTAAGTCATCTCTCGAGCCATCTGACACATTAGTTTACTGGCCCCATTAGCCTAAAGAACTGATCATCATTTTCCCACCATATCAAGTATTTTCCTAAAGTTGGGTTTTAAATTTAACCCAGTGACTTAATACTTAAGTCATTAACCCTAGTGGTCATGTCGTCATTAGCTAGATCAAATCTCATCCATTAAATGCTAATGTTATGTGATGTGTAGATTTCAAGATTCAAAGATCAGGAGGAAGATCTGGACAGTAATCTGCCAGCCTACGGGAGTTAAGTGCTAGCAAGATAAATGCAATGAGGTTGATGAGAAGCCGATGTGTGTCCATGCAAAGTGTGGGACCCACTCCCCACTACCGCTCCCATGGCCTGACATCTTCAATTAGTAGCTAAGATCAATCTAGCAGAATGATCTACAACATTCCCCACTAGCTCGCTTGATTAAAATGAAAGGTGGTTATGACTAGCCAGATTAGCGAGATCTTGACACCTGTCTTGACCTACTCAAACTATGGAGCCCGCACACTATGAAGGTGTAATCTGACATGGAAGAACTCCATTGGCTATGAAAATTGTGGTAGAGCACTATAGGAAATCAAAGGTGGTCAAACAAAGATTGGTTGTCTGATCATCCATCAAGGCAAAAGATCAACAAATAGCATTCAAAGTTGGTGAATAACACGTGATGGCCATTTTTTACTCTGTGCAACCAGCTCGCATTAATGGATAACATCTTGCAGAGCAATTGAGTTGATCTCAATTCATGTGGAGAAACAAATGCTAGTAATCATGGAGAATAGTCTACGGATTTCCATGCAAATGGGGAATTAAACGGTGATAGTACATCTGCCAACAAACTTCCTGGGTTACGCATGCGTTTTAGACATTGATTGTGAATGCCATTGCTCCACATGATAAATATAGAAGGAATAGCTTCCATTCATGTCATTTACACTTAGCAGTTAGAAGTGTGATTAACTAAGGCAAGGTAGTGTGAGAAATTATTAGAGAAGAAAAATGAGTAAAGAAGTAAGGAATTCTGCTCGCTTGAGTTCCTGGAGGTCTAGTTCTGATGCGCCAGAAGCTACTCCAGCCATGGAGGCCAATATTTCCACTAAAAAGCCCAAAATTGCACCCATTAGGTGCAATCAAAGGCTATAATTCCAGGATGATGTTGTAGGAATAGTGGATGACAAAGGAAAGAGCCCATTGTGGTCTCCCACAGGAGCACAAAGGAAGATAAGGTATTGGCATGGTTCCACTAGATGCTAACATTCACCTATTGACCTTATGAGTAGCTCCTCTAAAACTAAGACCGACTCTGACTACTATCAGTATTTAGCTCTTTTGAATGATGGTTTTCTCTCTGATGAGGAAGTGATATCTGTTGCATCTTTGGTGGTCAAAACCCCTAGTGGGTAGACTAGAACTGTGTTTGGTAAAGAAAAGAAAGAGGAGGAAGCTATGGTTTTCTCTCCTCCTCTGGACATGACTAGGAGTGGTTGTGTGTATTGTGAGCATGGCACTAGTAAAGGTGGGGTGACGGGTAATTAAGAATTTGTTGCTGCTGGTTTTCTTGTTTTTGTGTGTACAACACATGTTGATGTTCAACATCAATTGTGTGCCCTTGTGGAATTTTGGATGCCTGGTTGGTTGCAGCGCATGTGGCGACAAAGTGAATTTTGGTAGCACTTTGCATTTTCCTTCTCTAGCAGCCATTACATTTTAGCTTTCCCCAATTGCACCATGTTTTGCAGATTCAACATGTGGAGGTTTTGAAATGCAAGTAAAATGCAATTGATATTTTGATGAAATGAAAATCTATAATGAAACTACATTTGAGCACAAAGCTTGTCACTTCCCTTGTGCTATAAAAGGGAAACCACGACTCATTTGCAAGAGGGAGGAAGATTATGGCTAGGTTTTGGTCGAATGTATATGGGTAGATAGGAATAGAATAGCTTGTTAGTTTTTGAGCTTTATGAAAGAACTCATACATTTAGATTAAATTGTTCTACAGACATGACTTGAAGTATAAACAACTATATAATTCTGATATATTTCTCTCCTTATGCAAGTTTAAGTGAATTTTGAATGAAATATTAATGGTATTTTTGTTCTACTTTGAACATTTGTTCAAATGCATGTCTTTGTTCTTTGTTTTGATTTGAGCAATCAATTAAATATTTAAATGGGGTCATGAATTTACATTTATTTGTGAAGGATTTGATAAGTAGTAATGTAACAAAAAATTTGAGCTCCATGATGCAAAGTTATTGTGAGAGTAGTCTATTCCATTGAATTCTTGGGTCATTCCTATTTTATTGGTTCTTGTATGTGTGATTTCATTTTCCCAATAAATAAGAAACCGATCTGTTCCTTAATGATTTTCCTAAGTGGTTAATCAAACAAGCATCTAGTGACCAACCTAAAGCCATAATGTAAATTCATTTAAAATTAATTGATCTCAAAGTATGTATGTATCAATTCTCATTAAGGATGTCTTCATTTCAATGAATGTGTAGCAAATTACTTACAAACAAGCCAATTTCGTAGTAATTGCTGCAACATTATCGTCCATTCAAATTGATTTGTGTAAATTTTGTGTTCTACAAAGCAAAAACCTCAAGTGAACACACTAGGAATACCCTCCTTGGTCCCACAGAGCTTAAAGTGTAGAAGATCTCAGTCATTGACTAGATCTTGTGAGTTGGCCATTCATTTCAAGAGTCTTGAGGATAGGAATTGGCTATTCCTTAGAGATGTCTTTGGTGCAGTGGAAAACACCAACAATTCCTACCAATACACAAATGTCACACTGATGAGATAGCCACTTGGCTATCAAAGAGACATTAACTCAACTCTCATCATTATGGCATTTTCAAGCCCATACCATTTGCTATTGTAGACAAGTGGTCCCCACACCATCATGTCACCACACATCACCATCCACTATTTCTTTCCACCATGTGTCATCCTTTCATTTGATTTTTGATTGTTCCATCGACACATGTCATCCTTACCTTACCGAGTCTCACTGCCACATCCACCTTACTGGGTCCCACAGTCGACATCATACTCTCTTATCGCCATGTCGAAGAGACATGCTTCAAGGTATTGGTGATACCATATTGTCTCACTAGTGGGTAGGTCATCAGGTTGTTGAGGAGACATCCTTGAACATCCTACCGACACCAATCTGTCTCACTAATGGGAAGGTCATCAGGTTGTTGAGGAGACATCTAAACAAGCCTCGCCGATGACCATTAGTCACATCAATGAAAACCCTTGATGATGTAACCTATACACCTCATCACCATGTCACTGCTCCATAATCCACAAGGATGTGGATTACCATTTACCCAATCTCGTCATGCCATGTGTCTACATCATCATCACTGTCACCCATGTCATTATGAAAGGGTCCCACTTGGAGTCCTACCTTCTCATCACCAAGTCGAAGAGACATTGACAAAGGTCTCACTGATGCCATATAGTCTCATCGATAATGCTTCCACACTCCTTGTCACTCCATCAAAGAGACACACAAAGGACTCCCTTCAATGACCTAGTGTCTCACTGATAAGAAAGCCATCAGACTATCAAAGAGACTCCAAGATGATTCCCACCAATATGCTCTTGTCATGCTGATAAAGCTCTCCTTACAACATCACATTCTGCTAACTACATCTACTACCTTTGTAGTTCCCAGCATGCATACTTTGAGCACTTTCAATCTTCAACATTTGATCACAGTCATTCCTCACTAACCCCATGAGTCTTGATTGGGCCCCACTAAAATCTCAATGGGGTATGCGAGCACTTCTAGATCTTGCAGCCTCAACCGTAATCGTCAATCAAGCTAGAGACAAATATTTTTCTCAAGACTTAGGAAACATTGTAGTTAATATTTCTCAGATTGGTAATAGCTAGGTAAAGGTGTTGGTCACCCTAATGACTTCAACAACATAATTTATAACTTACATGACAGATAACCTACGATAGGTAGTCAATGAAAGAATAGAATTTTTGTTAGATGAATCCATTACTACAAGAACATTAGGGTTTATCTATAAACCCTAATATCACCCGAGAGTAGAATTAAATCATTTTTAGGCACATCCTTCACTTTTTTGACCTACAAAGCACATCACTGGAATTTTCTCGAAAAACTGACATCAAATTTGTTGCATGTTTACACTTTTGTCTTGTAGAAGAACCCTATGCAACCTCATGTTAGTATTGCAACAAATTGATCAACTTTATAATATTTGCAAGATATGCACTTTAGCACCATCAACCTGCCACACACACACTCTTCCAAAACCAGATCCATTGCTCTCACAATCATCCTCTGTCATCATGCCAACAATCTCCCTTGCATGATTTAACTCATCACCTTTTTGATACCTTCATGACATCAATGACAACATTATGTGCTCTTGCATAGGATCAACACACTTCTCCTTTGATCCCCTTTTGACATCAATGACAACATATTCCAACATGGGTGTCTAATGTAGGAGCATCCATGGTGAAGGGAAATCCTCATGTACCAAAAATAAAGCATTTTATTTGTAGTTTACTTAGTCTTGGTAATTACTCATTTGGAGGAATAAATTGCAATATTAAGAACAAATTAAAATATTAAATAAATTGGATTTTTTATAATATTACAAATTTTGAAGGGATTTAGCCTAGGAGGTAAATTTAATTATGAAATTCAAAAAAATCAAAGCTTGGGCATGGGTTTTAGGGAGTTACAAGTTTTGAATAATTTATTAATAACTCCTCAACATCTGTAGGAAAATTTTGGTGCCCATATTATGCTAGCAATGGATTTTCAAAAATCAAATTTAATTTATGAGGAGTGGAGAATCGTAACTGGCAACCATTCTTGGAAATTTTCTTGGGAGTGGTTTGAGCTTGAATTAGAGCAATTCATATTTTTATTTTATGTATTTTTGATGGATTTTTCTAGGTTGGGTGTGGATATGGGAGTTATAGGAAGAGGGAGATAGTGGATGCATAATAAAAGGTAATTTGAGAATTTTTAGTGGATCTTCTTTTCCAAAATTTGGGGAGAGAGGGAAATAGGTATGGATTTTCTTAAAGAGGGGGAGAAATAAATTTTGTTTATAGGTTTTGAGGAGAGCATACTGTTGATGCCAAAAATTGGTAAGGTAACAACCTTTAAGGGAAACTCAGTTAATGGGGGGACCAATTGCGCTAGACTAAGTGACCTCTGGGTTTTTTAAAAAGTTGGCTTCCTCTGTAATTGGGGTTTTGGAATGGGAAAAGGAAGAAGATATAAAAATTAAAGATCTAACTAAGGTGATACACCAAGGGGTAGATATAGGCATGATAAATCTATCTTTGGGGATTCGATTTAAGAGCCTAATCAGTAATCTACTATGTTCCAGAATTAATAGAAATCAAAGATAAAAATCTGAACAATTCATCTAATGACATAAAATAATTTTCACACTCATTCACTAAAAAGAGGAGTCAAAGACATTATCTAAACTAGCAAACTTATATTAAAATCATAGAAGTTCTACAAATGAACAATTTAGGAAAATATTGGAATAGTATCAATGTTTTATCAAATAGCTTAAGAAAAATAGAAAGGCCGAAAAATAACATAGTTTGAGAGTCTCATTCAATAATCTAAAAGAAAATAAAAAAAGGCCTGGTGTCTTTCCCTAATTTTTTTTGCATCTTTCAAACTCATTTTCAGAAACATGAAGGAGTATATATATCTAACAATCCCACCACCTAGAAGGCCAGTAATAGAAAATATTTTATATCTCGAGAAATGATGGCTATGGCAGTGCTTCCCCTCAACTATTGTAACAAAAAAGATTCAGGCCATAGCATGTAGTCACTCCCCAGCCAAATGCATCCCCAATGAATGATGGTAGTGGTCTAGAAAAATACCATGCAAACAAGTGTTGCTTCCCAGTGGAGGTAGTTAGAACACGTGGCATCATGTCATAGTTTGTTGTTTACTTTATCCTTCCCTTTGGTAGAACTCTCACCAAAAGGACACGTGGTGGTAGGTCACAACTCATGGTTCATTTCTCCCTTTCTGCAATGAAATATTGCACTAGGAAGACACGTGGTAGCATTATTACTATCGACGTCGACTGTGGGGTCCGCCAAAATTTTTATGTGAATGAAAGCTATATGGAATGCAAACGGGTCTGATGAAAAAGTGAAGGAAAGAAGCTATGAATAAACCGTGGTGTAGACATGTGGAAGTATGGTGGGAGCCGGTAGCAGAGTTAAGGAAGCAATCACTACAAAGATTTCCTGACAGACACGTGGAGGAAGCCAATGGAGTATACCCAAAAGAGGCTTGATTGAGAAGCAAAGGGTAGTGTTTCAAAAATATGAGGGTCAAACTGGTACTTAGCAAAAACAACACCACCTGAAGGGATCTCAAAGAATTTTACATTCATAGCTTTTGGAAACTATTAGGGGAATTTCGCCTGCAGAACGAGAAACAAAAAATTTTCTCTAGCTCACAGACCAAAGTCCCATTCATTGGGCGATAGAGTTAGAGCTTAGAAAGAGTGGCCTACAAAGGTAGCTAGCCAGCCTTAGATGGTCCCAATATGTCATGCAATCAGATGAGTGACACCTTCAATATCTATTGTGGTAGGAGGTTGGCTAAAACTCTAAAAAGTGGATGTGTCCTACTCCTTCTCTTCAATATTCATTGCAATTTTCTTTGTTGTGGCGATAGACTCATATGCAAGAAATGGGGAGGGTAGGCCCATCTTAGTTAGTTGGGAGAAATTTTCTCGCATGCTATACATAGTCTGGCTCAAGGTGGCTATGCATGTGTTAGCATGAAGGATAGCCGAGTGGCAGTGGATGAATTTGTCTGCTATCTTGGAAGCAGCCTTCTGATCCTTGATCCCTACCTTTGCTAAGTCTTCATCTGAGACTATGTATAACTTAGCAAACCTTTTACGTCAGGAACCCTTTTTGTAATAAACTACGAGAACTACTCAATTGCTCCACGGACCTCCCTACTCAATTTTGTTGCCTTCGACATAAATTGGAGCATCGACTATAGTGTCAGGTAGAAGGCCTTGACCTTTTCCTAGTGCGAAACATATCACTGTTGAGCCACTAGAATGAGGTCTGATTGGGTAGCAAGGGCCTAGGGAATACTCCTTAAAAGGGAAATCTCTACATCTTTTGAGCTGACATGTGTCAATTTTGTAACCCTCTTGTTTATAGATGCAAGTTGTTTCTATATGTTTCTTAATTCTTTGGACCAGTTATCCTCAACCTAACTCTTGCTTTCTGACTCTGTTTCAAGGGAAGACTTTGTCTCCTAGAGCTCCTTTTACAATTGGGCCTTTTGGCTCCCAAAGTTTGCATCCTTCTATTGCATTTTTTGCTCAAATTAAGCATGTTGTTGTTCAAGCTCCTCACCCTTTTTTTGCAATGCCTGTTTCACCAGAGCTAACTTGCTCTAATAATCTTGGATGTTCCTTCACTATAGCGCATCGACTAGGGTTGGGTCAATGAATTGGAAATTTGCAAGTTCCTCTTGGAGTTTTTTTTGTTCTACCTCTACTACCTATGTTTTCTATAATAAGAGTGAAATTTTTGCTTCCATCACATTTTCCTTTGTTTGTAGGAACTCAACCCTATCCTTCACAAGTTTTAGCTCTTCTTATTTCTTCTTTAGTTGGCGACCAGACTTGAGGAAGTTAGTGGTCACCACCTATTTTTCTTCCATGAGCTCAACTTTATCCTATGGTTGGGCTATGCTTAGATTGAGTCCCATGGTGAACATGTTGTAATTGTTGGGCTGCATCTCCCCTTATAGTTCGATGACATTCAAATGCATGGTTGTGAAATGGATCAATTTTTGAGCTTCATTGTAAATAGTATACACCTTTGGCTCCATCGGCTTCTTGCCATCCTTGGCCTTTCACTTCTGAATTCTGAGAGCTCATGCTTCCTTTGTAACATCACCCTATGCTATAAATTGGGATGGCAATTGAACTAGCCTACCTACAAAAGGTGCACCAGGAGGTAGGGAGAAAGGGAATGTGAGGGTAGTGGTTCTAGGAATTTTCTTCTTAAGGAGATTGACTGTAAATGAGGAGAAATGAGGGACCTACCAAAACATAGTTTTTAAGCCAATGGGAGGATGCATTGGTTGTTGTGGCGATTGTGGGCTCATGGTAGAATCCAACTATTGGGTGAACTAGGTTGAGCTTGATATATAGTAGTAGCAGGAGGGGTGTCAATGGTAGTTGCACTTGCAAAAATAGAGGCAATAATAGTTTGAGCAGTGGCGAAGGGTGTAAGGGTTTGCAGAGGCATCAAGATAAATGACCTCACCTACAAAAACTAAGAGAAACCTCCCATGATCATTGCATTAGAAGTAGAAAAGGAAGGGTGAACACTTGTAGTGATGGGTGCTGCAAAGATAGCAGGGGATACCAAAGATTGTGAAGTAAGAGAAGAAGGAGAAAATGTTACCTGCTAACTGGATGATTGTGGTTCTTGGCTTGCCATAGCCTCTTGGCTTGCTACAGGTTCTTGTGAACTCTCCCCAATAATTTATTTTGTCCATTTCCATTTGGCTAGTGGGGTGTCCTCCACCTCTACAATTTTTTACTGTTGCTGAGTCATTCTTGTCCTTGTTGTGGTCCAAGTGAGTGTCCACAAAGCTCTTGATATGTTCATCCACACATTTAAAGTAACCTAGATAGGTTGCTCCATCACCTTCCTCTTTTGCTGAGTAGAGGCCAATGAAACTTCTAATTCTTTCTCCTTTCCCTTCCCCACATGCTCTTTGGACTCCTCACCAGAGTCATCATCCTTATTAGCACTCATGTCTGAATCTGTGTGCACCTCATTCCACAATCTATCAAATTCATCATCCAACACCACACTTCCATAAGGGGCCTTAGGTTGTTTGATCTCTTGGTGGTATACCTAAAAAATATTAGATTCTTTCCTCACTCCATCATTCTATTTTTGATAACTTGTTTCAAAGGTTGGCTCCCATTTTGCACTTCTCATCATACTTCATTGCAATGAAGTAGAAACTATTCCATGGTGGCCTTTTGTCATCTATAGAAATGTGAATCAAATCAACTAGTAGATCATCTAGATCTTTTAGTAGGTTTAGTCTCTTTTCCTAGTAAGGCTAGGGGCTATGTGTTACCTTGAAAAATTCATTCGGAAAGTCATTATTAAGGTTGTAATTCCATTTTTCACTAATAATCACCAACCCCAGATGAGCCAACTTATCTTCTAGCAACTGATGTATCTTCTTTTTCTTCATTCAACCACTATTTTAAAGCTTAGTGGGCAGACAAATAATCCCCTCTTCTTGGTCGATCGCCCACAAAAGGTGTCGTTGATAATGGATAATTATTGAAACATTTTGAGGGCTAGCACCCCATTTGTGGCACATTCCAGAAGGTGAAATGGTCCCCCTATGAAATCACACATCCAGATGAATGTAAAATCCACTCCAAAAAACTAGTCACATTTGGGAGTGAAGTTTTGCATATACCCTATCTGTTCCTTGGTGAGCCGATCAATATCATCCTCCCCTCTCAAATCATGTAGAATCGAAGTCAAGAAATAATCTAAAAATGCATAATAATTGTAAGTAGAGGAGAGGAGAGGAGTCCATATAGAAACTAGCCTCCTTTTTCCAGATCCATAAAAAATAGCCAACTTCACATGCTTCTTGAAGAAATTAGTGTTCTAATGCAAAAACATATGGGAAAGGAAGGAAGGAAACATAAACTTCCATTGCATTTGATAGTCCCTTATTTTCCTTAGCATCTCATCAACAAGGAATTGTGAAAAATCATACCAAAAAAAGGAATGTTGCTTATAGAACTGAAACTATAGACCCAATTGAAACTCATGCACATCTTGGTCGATGTATAGGCCACAAGAAAATGCCAACATTGAGAAGGAATCTTGCATGTCTGTGGGGAAGGCATTGTGCGGTGTTGGAATCTTTGGTGGTTTATGTTTATCTTCCTTAGGCCTTTGGGTTTCTTTGTTATAAAATTCCAGAGCCTTTTTCATGGTTCTCCATATTTCCTCTCCCTTCACTGGGTTGAATGGCTCTATCTCATCTGGTCTGGAGCTTTTGTCAGTGATGCACAACATATTCTAGATAGCTCCCAGGAAAATATTGACCTTCAACCTCTAGCCCTCGATAGTGCTGGTGCTTGGGTTGAAATGTTTGATGGCCGCATCAACTAGTTTTGGGCAATAGTGAACAAACATGACCATATATTGTGGGAGCCCATTGAACCGTAGCTTCTGCGCTAATGAATCCAGGTTAGTGAATTTATTCATTCTTTCGTAGGCCACCTCCCTCAAAGACTTAGGGTTCTTTGTGAAGATGGGATCATGAATATTATCCCAATCCTCCTTGATTAGGCTCTAATTTCTATAATTTTTGGGCTTGTCTAGGACCCCTATGTTTACCCATTCTGGATTCTTTGGTATACCAAGTGAAGTGTAAGAGACATATTCAAAGACATATATGGTTGTTGCTACACACATATCATCAAACAAGCTTTGTGTTGCCTCCTCCTACACCTCTACTTATGCCTCTATATGTGAACTCTCTGCCATTTTCCATCGGCTAGAAAATTTTGCTTAGCCCAAATCTTTTGCAATTTACCTCGGCTCTAGTGGTGCTCAAAACTTCTTTTTATCTAGGTAGCATTTGAAAAGCATTCACAATGCTAGCCTTTTGCATGCAATACCTAGTTATTTCCTTCTTGGGGTGGCCAACAACACTCATCTTTTAGCATTTAATTTGGCATGCACCACCAGTTATTTGCTCGTGCAAAATGAATTACTTGCCATTTTGAAATGACAAAAATTCATAATAAACTTTGGTAATTATGTCCTCCAATGTTATTTTCTTGGAACTTGAGTCAGCAATTTGAAGGTAGATTAGGCGTTCGCATGCCATGGCAATTAATATCCCAAACAAAATAATTAAGCTCAAATATGCAATAAGTGCCTGAAAATATTTGTGTTTCTTTATGGAGTTTGAGAAGCACCTATAGAATGATGCCTCAACATTAGACTGTATGGACTACCATCCAAGACTACCACCAACTTATGCAAATTAATTAGCTCCTACTAATCCTACATGCAGCAAATCGTACCTAGTAGATGAAACTGGGTGGGAATTTTGAGCGAGCCTTGGTGCAATTTTTGAGATATTACTTGATTAACCTCATGCTTATGGTATGCAAATTACCACGCTTATCATGGCCATTTCTATAAATAGTTTTTTAGGCAATAGCAAAATAACATTTAGCAATTTTAGTAGAATTCGTAATAGGTAATTGGCTTAGCATTCAGTGTTAGCAGATGCATAGAATTTGCGTAGAGCTTAGACTTAGGAAATTTGTGTAGAGATTTTTTCAGAAAGTTGTATAGAGGTTGTCACCATGAATACCCCAATTAGGTTAGTCTGTAAGAAATCTTAGTTGTCTTTTCTTCATGAAATTTCAACTAGGCATCTCAAAAGGATGACCAAGAATAAGCATTCTTTGGCCATTATAGTGATCAAGTGGGTTCTAGGGAGGGACTACATTGACTATGAGGATAGGTATAGAGTTAACACTGATGTGTGCTCTCACTTCATGGTTTCCATGCTCGACATTGTAGTTCCCAAGGCGTTGTTTCTTCATTTGATGCTCAAAATATTTCCAAAGAAATATCTCGGCCACCTCGGAGAGGTGGTGGAAAATACTACATTTGGAATAGGCCTACCATCGGCAAGCGACCTATGGAAATACATTGAGGAAGACGCAATCATACCATGGGTGCCATTCCTGAGCGGCTTCTACATCTAGTCACAAGAAGAATACCAAAGTGTGAATTGTGCATGCCACTTTCTATTTTTCCTGTACAACGTGGTGCCTTTTTATGATATTGATTGGTACATCAACTTCAGGAACTTGGTGTTCCCTTTGCCACTTGCCATTGCTCCTGCAGATGTCACTGTTGCTGGTCCTGGCATTGCCCCTATTGATGAAGAAATTTTAGATGCTACCATTGATGCCTCCATTTCTACTAGTCATGCCCATGACTGAAAATTTCCTTTTATGCTTTAAGAACTAATACTTGTTAGTTCAATTTTTATACATATTCCTAAAAAAGGCTTTATACTAGCTAGATAAAGAAGATATAGGAAATATATAAATATATACTCAAAAATTGTGGCCTTTGAGCCATTTTGGAAATGTACTTATCAATGTATATAAATATAATAATATATAGCTTTGGTTAAAAAAATTGTCTCCTTTCTTCTTTCAGACTGGAATGTGGATTTGCTCTTTCTTTTCCTACATATTTGTGTTCACTTCAATTTCACATATGGGTGTCATTCCTCTACTTCTTGGGTTGCTTTTATATCTCTCTACACTTTGTAATAATGGGTTCCATTTGTTTCTACTTCTTCACATTGTAGAATTAATTATTGAAAGACTGGCCGACAAAACCACAAGGGAAAAAATAGTTACATCATTCACATATTTACATTGGTAGAATAATTTGAAGCTTAATTGAATAATTTTAGGTGGATTATGTTTATAGGAATCCCCAATGCTTCTTGCTCCATGTTTTCCAATTTAAATGAACTATGTTCTTTGCATCGAATTATTTTGAAAGGGCCTTCCCAGAGGCTGTCAAACTTTCTGTGTTGGCCTGGCTTTGCAACCCTTTCATTAAATTTTGGCACTAGGTCTCCACATTTTAGACCTTGGTCTAAAGATTTCTTGTCAAACCATCTTTTAACCACCTGTTGGGGGTTAGACATGGCTATCAGGGCCTTTTCCCTTTTTTCTTGCACTTCCAACAACTTGACTAGCCAAACCTCCATGGCATTTTACTCTACCTAAAGAGATTTGAGCAACTGTAGTGCCGAAATCTCCATGGAGATAGGAAATAACGCTTATTTTCCATACACTAGCTCATACGATGAAGTCTTGAGGATTTGTTTAGGAGTTATGCGGTCTGCCCACAACATTGCCCGAAGGTTTTTATGCCATTCTTGTTGGTGCTCTAACTTGATTCTTTTGATGAGTTAGACCAATTTTTTGTTAGTTGACTCTGCTAGGACATTCCCGTGTGCATAGTAGTTTGATGATGTTTTCAAGAATATTCCATGCATGAGTGCAAATTGACATACCTTAGAGCCTAGAAAAGCCTTGGCGTTGTCAAAGATTATGGTTTTAGCAAGGCCGAATCTCGTTACGATTTCTTTAAGGAAGTCCACTATCTCTGCTTCCATTGCATTCTTCAGGGGCATCACTTTGGTCCACTTGGTAGAGTAGTCCATGGCCATTAGGATCCATTTGTGTCTAACACTAGAGGTTGGATTAATCATCCCAATGAAATAAAGGCCCCATTGTGTGAAAGGCTTATCAACTATGATTGGGTTGAGAGGCATTGCAGAATTTTTTATTTTTCCTGCGAAGAATTGGCATTCCTTGCAAGCTTTTACCAAGGAGTATGAGTCATTGAATAACATAGGCCAAAAGTACCCAACGCACATGATTTTGATGGCGGTGGTATTTGCAGAGAAATTCCTGCCTACAGGACTACTGTGGAAAGTATCGAGAATCCTCTTTGCTTGCTCTATGGTGACAAACCGTAGTAGGATACCGTTAAAGTTCCTCTTGAAAAGGACCCCTTCGATGAGCGCATATCCTCTATTCTGCAGTTGATATAATCTTCTCTTTTGATAAGGCTGAACGGATATTTTTCTATGTGCATGAATCTCACTCTGTCCACCAATCAGTAGCCTTCGGATTCAGTTTCATTCATTAGAACCAACTTTGATTGCTCTTCTTTAGCTATTATTTCCTCATCATGCACTAGATATTCACACAGTTCTTTTCCTTGGATGGTTTTTGTAGGCTTGACCTCAATGTCATATTCAAGGATCTTAGTGATCTAATTGGCCCTCTTTTCGGTGATTTCTCCTTCCATAATGTATTCGTACACACTAGAATGGGTGACATATACAATCACCTTATTGCAAGATATTAGGTGTCGGAACTTCTTGAGTCCCTTAACAATTGTGAAGGCTTGCCTTTCGATGAAGTTGTAGTTTGTCTCATATTCCTTTAGGGTCTAAGAGTGAAATGCTATCAGATGTTCTCCTTTTCCTTCATCATCCTTTTGAGTTAATACTATAGCAATGTGTGACTTGCTACTAAATACATACATTATGAAGTCCTTCAATAGGTCCAAATTGACCAGCACAAGAGCTAAATAAATAGCATCCTTAACCTTCTCAAAGGCTTCTCTAGCTTCTTTAGTCCATTTAAATAATTGATCCTTTTTCAGCATCAGGGTGATTGGTCTAATTATCCCTACAAAATCTAAAATGAATTTTCTCAAAAAATTTACCTTCCCCAGGAAAGATTGGACTCCTTTCTTGTTGACTGATAAGGGAAGTTCTTTGATTTCTTTCACCTGCTTGGGATCAATTGCAATTCCTTCTTTGGACAGTATGTGTCCCAATAGCTTGCCTTGCAGCACTCCAAAGACACATTTTTTCAGGTTTAGGGATACCCCAAACTCCTAGCATTTTTTGAAAACCATCTCAAGATGATCAAAATGATCATCCTTATGTTTGGAAAAAATAGTCAGATCATCCAAATAGATTAGGATAATCTTGTTAATCAATTAGCTAAAAGCGATATCCATTGCTTACTGGAAAGTGACTCCTATATTTGAAAGGACAAAAGGAATTTTCGCATATGCGAATGTTCACCACTTGGTAGTGAACATTGTATTGTGTCATTCCTCCTCTTTAAATTAGATCTTATTGTAACCAGAGAAGCCATCTAGCAGAGAAAACATTTCTAAACCTACCACTATTTGCAAGATTATCTCCATATAAGGCAATGGATAATGGTCCTTTAGGGATGGTCTGTTCAGATCCTGAAAGTCAACACATAAGAAGATTTCCCCATTCTTCTTTCAGACTGGAACTAGGTTGGATACCCACGCGATGTGCTTGATCGAGAAGAAAATATGAGACTGAATTAGCTTTTTTAGTTCTTGTGCCATCATGGCTTCAATCTTTGAGCTCACTAGCCTCTATTTTTGGTGGACTAGTTTTTCACCTTCTATTATCTCTATTGTATGTTGGATGATGTCAGGATCGTATCCCTTAAGGTCATCATATGACCAGGACACCACTCCATACCTCTCACATAAGTCAATAAGCCTTTCTTTGTCATGATGTGGGACGTCCTTTCTAACTCTTTGACCTGAAGGTCTGCATATTTGCTTTTTTCTGCTACAAACTTCCATTTATCATTTCTTACATCGTCACAGTCAAACAAGTTTTCAAGAGTGACAAGTCCCTTCAAAATCTTATTAGACCTTAGCTAAATGATTTTTCTATCATAAGCTTCAACAATCTTTGGTTGGAGTTTATTGGCGAATTCTCCCGACTATTGGATGAATGAGGTGATGTGTTCATCATTGTCAAATACTTGCCAACTCTAATCATTTGGAATCATTGGTTAGACTATCACTCATACAAAGTGTTTGTTATGCATTAGGTCAAAGGTAGGTTCAAATTCAGATCCGATTGCTGCCATGCAATCTGCATCATCATTTTGTTCTCTGGGCACTATCTGAATGTTGAAGGCTTCAAAACCTTCTATTAGGTCCTAGACTCTATGTTTGTAGGATCTCATACAAAAATTCTTGGCTATGGAAACCCCTTAGACTTGGTTGATAACTAGTTCAAGATCTCCAAACACAATCAATTTCTTGATTCCCATTCGCTTTGTAAGGCTCAA
Source organism: Sequoia sempervirens (assembly GCA_007258455.2). Taxonomy (NCBI): domain Eukaryota; kingdom Viridiplantae; phylum Streptophyta; class Pinopsida; order Cupressales; family Cupressaceae; genus Sequoia; species Sequoia sempervirens. The sequence goes on along the minus strand of VDFB02074165.1, from coordinate 23,395 downwards.
ACCTTACACTAGGCCTTCATATTCAGCTTCATTGTTCGAACAAGTGAACTAGAAATGGAAAGACCAAAGTGTTCTTTCATTGTGTGGGGATGTCAAACATATCCTAGCTCCTATGACCACCTTGTATCTTGCTCCATCAAAGTGCAACCTCCATAGTTTTGAAGTTTGGTCATTCTCAGGTTCCTTCATGACCTTTGAAAGCATTTGATCTTCATTGTAGATGACATAGGTACCCAATCTGGTAGCATGATAGTTTCCAAAACGGTCAGCATCTATATATTTTATCAAGAGAACTTTTTCTTGATTGGTCTAATCTTCGATTACTTTTTCATCTTCTAGAAACTCAGTACAATATGTTTCCTCCTTAGTGAAAGAGTTATGAGCAGTCTCAAATTTGATCATAGCTTCATCGACTGCATATTCTAAATGTAGAGCTTTAGACAATATTTTCATTTTAGCTCTATTCTTGGTCCTTAGGATCAAGTGTGACTAGTCCAGAGAGAGATACCCTCCTATTTTTGAAATGAATTCTTGGGATAGGTAGAGACCAAACATAGGGGGAATCTATGATCACAGTGTCTTGTATAACTATGATGCTTGGGCAGGAGAAAAAAGTCAAGGGGAGGTTTTTGATGACACCTATAGTTTTGATTTTGTTCCCATAAAGTTTCATAACCCCCTTCTTTAAAGGATCATAGCTAAGTCCTAGGGATTCAACTATCTTCTTGGGCATGACTATAGTGCTAGAACCAGAGCCAATCATGGAATTGTCCAATAATTTCTCTCCCACAATGAGGGTTAGGAAGAAGGGTTTCGGTTTTGGATTTTCTTTTACCTCTCCTTTGCACTATTCATGAGAACTTTGGCAGGAGGAGATCGATCAACAACCTTTCCTTTGAGTGATTTCTCTAATGGCTCAATGATTGGATCCTCTTGGAGATCCTTTTGTAGCAATGTCTTATGTTCCAAAATAACTAAGATATCCCAAAGAGATATGTTAGCGGATGATTTTTTCAATTGTTCCACCACATTGAAGGGTGGTGGATTTGGAAGCTTCTACTCCTTAGCTCTTGTTTTAATGGTCTCCCTTCATGGTGGGCATTGTTGTGCTACTGTGAAGGTACTGGGTGTCTGATTGGAAGCACTTTTGGGCTGTAGACTGGCTAGTTGTGGAATGATTGATTCACCCATGAATCTCCTCTTTGAGTGAGTGTTGTAATCGTACTATACTTGTGGTTTTTTCAATGTAGATGCATTGTTGGCAAATGTCACATCTTCCTCTTCCATCCATGAGAAGAGCTCGTGATCAAGAGAAATATTTGTTTCTTTCTCTAGGGACATCCCTTGCATTTGTGTAGTAAGCACCACATTTTCCATTTGTAGAGAGGCATATACATAACCTCCATGGTTTGACGTTGCACCTTGATTGTGTTGTCTGCCACTTTTTATTGCAAATTTCCATGTGGGAAGTTTTGGGGAAAATGTGAGTCATCACAAGGGAAGCACCAGGGGTTGGTGTCATTGACTAAATTTTTTTGCCCCACAATTAGCTATTTGCTCGAGCTTGGGTTGGTGCTTTGTAGCAAAGAAGGAAGAGGTACTATTTGATTAGTTGTTGGCACCTGCGAACTAGTGTGAGCGCCTCCTTGGAACTGGTTTTGTTGGTAAGTAAACCTTCTACCTTGATAATTCTAATAAGTTGGCTTTAGAGGTGCGACCTAGTTCCACTTGATGATAGTTATTTTGTTGGCGATTGTCCATAACATTTTCTTTAACTCGCTCATTTGTTCCTTCAAAGAGTAAAATGTAGAAGCAACGTTATGTGGTGTATTCAGATGTTTGTACATGGATTGGGGAGGTGTGGACGCACTGGTAGATGAAATTTTCTAGGAAAAAGCTAATACTTTGGGGAATATAGCCACGGTTGCCCAAGGCGGCAACTTCACAACATATATCATATTGTCCTCTACTTTGACTGCGATGTTGAATACATCTGGTAGTGTGGTTCTGCCAAGAGACTAGATAGTCATTGAAATATTGGGGTAAATAGATTTTAGGTAGAACATAAATGCCAGCTCAGTCAATGGGTAGACAATGACCTTGATGCTTTGCCAAGTTATATGGAACAGGGCATTGAAATCAGTCATGGCTTCATACGGGGCCCACTTTATGACTGACAATTGATGATATTGCAAAGACTTGTCTCCATTATTTGAGAATCTTTCATAGAATGGATCTCTAGGTTGATCCCATGTACCAATAGTATTAGCTTGCAACATGTGGTAGAAATCCAGTGTCTTACCTCTGAAAGAATCTGCAAGCAACCTTAGCACTACATTCTGGTTTGTAACTTTGTGAACTAGACCTACGTCCAAAACATCTTGTAGATGTTTGGATGGTTTTCTTGAGCCATCTCTATTGAACTTAGGTATAGCTTTTAGAGCAGAGACTGAGATAGGGGCCCAAACGACAGGTGTTGTTGGTGGTACAAGAGGACTTCTAGCATCCCATGCCACATAATTTCTATTAGCAATGGCCAACATGGCTAGTGGAAGGGGCGAAGGAAGTGTGACATTCACTAATTGGGTTGTGACACTAACAACCTAGGATTATTCATTGTTTGGGACCTAGTAACAAGCTAATGGCTCATACACCCTCTTTGAATTCAGATTCATTTAAGTAGTCCCACCAGGCATGCCAGAAAAAAGAAACTGTTGATGCCAAAAATTGGCAAGGTAATAGCCTTTATGGGAAACTCAGTTAATGGGGGGACCAATTGCATTAAACTAAGTGACCTTTAGGTTTTTAAAGAAGTCGGTTCTTCTATAATTGGGGTTTTGGAATGGGAAAAGGAAGCAGATATAAAAAATAAAGATTTAACTAGGGCGATGTGCCAAGGGGTAGATATAGGAATCGTAAATCTATCTTTATGGATTTGATTTAAAGGCTTAATCAATAATATTCTTTGTTCCATAATTAATAGAAATCAAAGATAAAGATCTAAACAATTCATCTAATGACATAAAATAATTTTCACAATCATTCACTAAAAAGAGGAATCAAAGACATGATCTAAAGTAGCAAACTTATATTAAAATCATAGAAGTTCTACAAATGAACAATTCAGGACAATAATGGCACAGTATCAATGTTTTATCAAATAGCTTAAGAAAAACATAAAGGCCAAATAATGGCATAGTCTAAGAGTCTCATACAATAATCTAAAAGCAAATAAAAAAAGGCTTGGTGTCTTTCCCTAATTTTTTTGCATCTTTTGAACACATTTTTAGAAATAGAAAGGAATATATATAGCCAACAATCCCACTACCTGGCAGGCCAATAACAGAAAAGATTCTATATCTTGAGCAATGATGGTTGTGGCAATGATTCCCCTTAGCCATTATAACAGAAAAGATTCAGGCCATAGCCCATAGTCACTCCCTAGCCAGATGCATCCCCTACGAATAATGGTAGTGGTCCAAAAGAATAGCATGCAGAAAAGTATTGCTTCCTAGTGGAGGTAGTTAGAACACATGGCATCATGTCACAACTTGTTTACTCTATCCTTTCCTTCAGTAGAACTCCTACCGAAAGGACGCATGGTGGCAAGTCATAGCCTGTGGTTCATTTCCCCCTTTCTGCGATGAAAGCTTGCATTGGGAAAACATGTGGCAATATTATTATTATCGACGCCAATTGTGGGGTACACCAAAAGGTTTATACGAATGAAAGATATGTGGCACATGGATGGGGCCAGATGAAAAAGTGAAGGGAAGTATCTATAAATATCCCATGGTGTAGACATGTGGAAGTATGGTGGGAGCTGGTAGAAGAGTGAAGGAAGCAATCACTACAAAGAGTGTTGAATGGACACATGGAGGAAACCGATGAATTATACCCAAAAGAGGCCTGATTGAGAAGTGAAGGGAAGCATTCTGAACATATGAGGGTCAGGCTAGTACTTAGAAAAAACAACAACAACAAGAAAATATGAACATTGATAGTTAATTGTACCAGTGATTTGTTAAATAAAATTGCACATATAAGGAGATTGATGCTACAGAAGGAAGGTGGATTGAGGAATTCTAATTTGTAGTTTTATTTTATATTTGTATTAGACCTCCATATATGGTTTGTAAGGTTTTCAATAGCCCATGTGGTTTTACTTTATGTTTTTCCAGTTTGACAGTGACTCCCACATGAAAAATAAAAAAAGTGAATTGTGATAAAAAAAACTTCTTCGGAAGATTTCTTGTGCAATTCCATATAAATTCTTTTTTTTCATTTGTGTTATTAGATTTTGTATTTTAGGGCTTAGATACCCATTACATTAGGTATTTAGAGGAATTATTTCATTTCTTGACACTATAATGGATAAGGCATTGGTCAAATTGATTCATAAAATTCAAGCCTAAGCTTAATCAAATTTACAATTGAAATTTACCTTTATTAAAATTTATATTTTTTTATGCTCAGTCCACACTATAAAAAATATAGAGATAATAGAGGGTTTTGAAGATGATTTATCCAATCAGGTTCATCTTCTAAAAATTATTAGTGTGAAGAATTTAATCTATTTTGGAAACATTATAAGATTTGCTATAAATTAAATGATATTGTGTAAAGGGGAACCCACATTTGTTGAACAAAGTGTAGAGGAGAAATAGTGGAAAATCTATCTCTTGTTCATTGACCATTGATCTATGGTTCTTAATCAAATTATCTAGATAATCCATAGATAAACCCAAAAAAATTAGTTGGAAAAACCAATAGATTGGCGAATCTAATAGGGATATTCAAGAATGAGTTAGAATGCATTCCCTAGTTGCTTTAGACTTGTGATTTTTTATTCTATCCAGGAGTCTACACTTGGGAAGATTGAGTCATAAGTTTTATTTCATGTTATTTGTTGAAAAAAAGTTTGAATAAATGTTGTTAATTTTTTTTGTTTTCATTCAAAAAATATTTGATTTGAAAGAATTCCCATTAATTTGGGTGGTGACTTTGATACCTCTAAAAGGGACTTATAAAAAAGGAAAGGATTTCAAAGGGCTCTCATCAACATGGAAGGTAGGAGTTCTCTATACAAGGGTGATCTTACAAAAAATCTCGAAACAAATTTACCAAATAAAAATTAGGCATGGAAAGATAAATATGCAAGTCAGATCCTACTTTTAGAAACCATTTTGTTTATGCAACTAGGGATAATAGTTTTATTGGCTCACTAGCTAGGTATGTAGCTAGTGGAGTTATAGAGGTAAATGTGAACCTTTTTAAAAATAAGGAACTTTGGATGGATTGAGAATGAGAAAGGGATTTATAAGAAAGAATCGATAGATAAATTAAACAAAATCAAAGAGAATATGATCTAGTACATGGCATCTCTTGTCTAAATGTCAACCCTACCAACACTTTAGTAAATTATCTAAAAAAAAAAAGTTTTTTCAAGTCATCTTGTCCAAGAACATACTCACTTTTCTTATCAAAATCCTTTTGTTCCTAGTATGGCTTAGTTTACAACCACTAATACTCCTCAAGTTATCCCACAAAATCCTACATCTATAAATATACTTCAGATCAAGGAAGAATTACTAAAACAAGTGAAGATGACCTTGAATTTTGAATTAAGAAGACTAGATTAAATGAAAAATAGGGAAGCTATGTGAATGAGGGATGATATGAAGAAAATAATAGAAAGTATGAAAGCCTCCTAAAATTCTTGTGGTACTTCAATATAAACACCTCAAAATATTGCTAGAAGTACCAACCCTTTAAGTGTCTATCTTCCAAATTCTTGTGTAAAAAATTGAAGTAATCCTATAGTGACTAATACAATCCCATTAAACCCTAATGCCAATATTCCATCACAATATTTTCCTAATACAAGTTCTAGAGCTAGTGTTCCCTAAAAATATTCTAATCCTTCTACCTCACAACAATATAATTATGGTACATATATAATGCCTATAAATTTTTTGGTGTTTTAGTAAATCCACAAGTAAATCCTACTCATAACTCTCAATTGCAACATAATTCTTAGAAAAAAGGTACTGGTATGGGAGGAATACCCTAACAACAATATGTGGAGAAAAATCTTGGAGTAGGAAATTATATGCCAAACAACCAAGGATATAATAAAATGAGTTCTCAAATAGAGAATAATGTCCCAAAAACATAGGCTTGTAGTATTTCCATATGCACTAAAATCAAAATATCCCATAAAATATTCTTGTAAACCAAAATTGTCAAGAAAAACTAAGGATGAGAAATATTCAATTGAAAAGGCTTTTATAGATGGAAAGATATGGATAATTCAATTTTTCTGGTATTCCTAGATACCCCAATCAAATTTCTAATGAAGCAAGGTCATATTTAGAAATATTTTCTAAAAATATAGTTGTGACTAGTGAGGAAAATTTTTAACTAGAGGATGAAGATGTGGTAATGAAGATTTTTATGCGATATTTGGTTGGTGAATCTAGAGATTGGTATATAACTTTACTAGATGCAAGAGTAAGATCTTTGGGTAAATTAAAGAGTATTTAGAGACTAGTATGGAGATGAGATTGATCCAATATTTTTTTTAAATTAGTCTACTAGCATTAGAGAAGGTTCTAATGAATTAGTGTGATAATTCAATTTTAGATTCAATAGGGTTTTTAATAAAATTTCACCATACATGAGACCTAATGAATTTATGTGCCCGGTTTTATAATATAATGTATATGATCCAAAGATGGGTTATGAATTGAGGGATCAGAATCCTCAATAATTGAGGGATTCTTTCAATATTTCTATTCATATTGAGAATAATAGAAAATATTTAGTAAAAGTGAACAAAAGAGATGATGTCAAAGTCTTGCAAAATATGAAAAGACTTCAAAATAAACTATCTACTTTTGAAGAAAATTTGGTTAAGGTAATGATTTCCCTTAAGGATCTCAATTAGGGTATATAAGAATGAGAATGTATTACCAAATAATATAATGAATTATTAGAAGGAGGATAGAATTACAAGGTTATCAGTTCAACCTTATTATAGCACATGGTAGAATGGTAAACTAGTGCAACAAAGTCAAAAGGGGTGCATCGAATAGGGAAACTCTAGACCCCCTTAAGAAGTTAGGTGAAAATGTGATAAAAGATAATTTATGGTTTCTGGTATATCAATTATCTCACTTACCTTGAGAATGTATGGTAGAACAATCATTTGGTGACCCTGCAATACCATGTGATAACTCCAATGATGATCATTATATAGAAAACTAGGATATCAATATGTTCTCAACAAAGTTGTATTTAGAAAACAAGTATTATTACTCCTAAAAAGAAGAAGTGGAGATTGATACTGATGATCTGAGACATATGAATAATATCTATCATTAAGAAGGGTCTTTTATGCTAAAATTGAAGAAAATGATTATTATGTAAATGGTTTTGAATCATCAATGTCTAGTACTATGTCGAGAAGACCATCAGATGAGGAAATTAGAGTTTTGACCAATTCTACTATTTCTTAGGTAAAATTTAGCTACAATTTGATAACTAAAGGAAATAATGATGGTCAAGAATTTTTTTTGGCCTTTTTATTAAAGAATATGGAAGTCAACAAGAGAATGAAGGGCATGCAATGAAAAAAGAACCACTGTGTGGAAAGGAAAAAATATAGAATTCAAAGGTAAGGATCCTCAATTGCTTGATGACCAAGTTGTGTCTCCACTTATTAAAGCTAAGTATCTAAAGAAGAAGATGGAAGAAGAAAAGTCTAATATTGAGAATGCTAAAAAATAAAGCTTTCAAAAGAAAGAAGGAAAGATGAGTAGTCTTGTTTCATCCAATAATTTGGAACCCATTATGCCTATTTATGCTCTTATTGATATGACACAAATTTAATCAAAAATTAATATTTATGTTTCACTATTGGATATAATTATAATGGATGAACAAAGATAGGGTATTCGCTTTAAGTTTTGGTAATTCGAAAACACCTATTGGAGGTGAGAATAGTTTTTAGTTAGAAAAGGAAAAAAAATAATGAAATAAAAATAGATGATATGTGTACATAAGCTCTTGAGGTATACTTAGGAACAATTGTGACTAAATTTCCATCTCAAGTTTATCCTTTCTATGTTTTCTTATTAATAAGTGATAAATTGGTAAGAAATTCCATGGTTGATTTTGGAGCCTATATGCCTTTGAACATAATGAATCAATTACGACTATAAATTAGTAATGAATATGGAAGATTCTTTGCAATGGATTCAATAGAGGTCCTAGTAATTGGAATTATAAAGGACCTTGAGTTCAAACTTGTTGCATATCCTAAAATTGACTTCAAGATGAATGTCACAACTATTAACATTCCCACTCAATATAGAATGTTGTTATCAAGAAAATGGGTTGCAACAGTAGGTGGAAGTATGCAACTATATTTTTCATATTATATGATTCCTATGAATAGTAAAAATGTAAAGCTAAAGGTGGAAAGAGGATCTCCTACTTTAGTTGAAGAAATTGAATTTGATGAAGAGATCTACTTTATCGATAGTGATATTGACAACTTTAGAGTTGAGGCTCCTCAAATGGAAACAAAAAAGGAAAAATCATTGGTTAAAGAAACTAAAGAGCTTATACAATAGAACAAATTATGGTTAATTTTATTTCATGGTGGTTTCTCAAAATAAGGAGCAAGTTATGAGGTTATTTTGATATCACCAAATGGCAAGTCTTTGAAATACTCATTTTAATTAAATTTTGAATGCCCAAAAAATGTAACAAAGTATGAAGTAATTTTTCTAAGGCTTAATATGGAAATAAAACATGAAATTAAGAAACTAAGGGTTTTAGGAGACTTATAATTATTTGTGTCCTAGATAATAGAATAATATGTTTCAATTAATAAATATGGAAACAACATAAGGTTGTAGTATTGGATGCTCTAGAAATGTTTGATGCATTCTCTATAGAAATGTTTGATGTATTTTCAATAGAATGGATTGAAATATCAAAGAATAATATGGTTTATTTCTTGGCCAACATTGTAGTGTTTCCTAATGATATAACTTTTTCTGGTATATCTACCATCTAAATTTTGCATACGTCATCTATACCTAAAAATGTTTGTAACTAGTAAATATTTAATGATGATCAAGATTTGTTAAATTTTCTACATTATATTTAAGAATACCACAATCAAGAAATATATTTTCAAAATATTATGGAAATTGTGGATGTAAAGGAGATAGTTTTTGTGAATGAGATTATTCAATTAAAACTAACAAGATCCTAAAGGGGTTGGCTTCCCTAGAAAGAGCCTTTGATAATGCAGATAGGTATATGGCTAAATTAAACCCTGTCCATGAAAATGATTTAGAAGAAATAAATCTAGACCTATAGAAAATTTCCCTAATAAAGTTTACATTGTGAAAAATTTAGACCCCAAGATTAGACTCATGCTTATAGCTTTATTAAGAAAATATATGCATGTATTTGCATGGCATTATGATTATTTAAGGCCTATAGAGGATTAATTTCAACATGATATTTCTTTAAATTTTGATGACAATCCTTTCAAAGACAAGAAAATACATATTAACCCAACATTGGTGTAACGCCCGCCGTGCAAGCCCCAAAGAACAAACAACTAAAGAACGCAAATATATATATATATATTTTTAAGTAAAACAAATAATCGACATACTAAATATTAAATGCTCATATACATACACATATACTTCATTTCATTCTAATACAAACAACATAATCAACTATGTCCTTTGGGGCCCACGAGGTCACATCGAAATAGACATTACTAGACATCAACTCATAAGATATCAAAAGGAACTATAAACGACAACATTAGATATATATATACATAAATTCCATCACAAGATAAAACCATGAGAAATTACATAGCCAAATAAAGTTACAAAGTAGATAACTACATTACAACATCTTTCAAAGTTTTACATCATATCAATATAGTTACATCATGATTTCCCAATCATGTGGGAAGAATACAATATACAAGATTATCAAAATACAAGGAGATCAACTGGAATAAATCTTCAACTGGATGAGACTGAAGCCAATGAACGCTGATGGGGAACCCAATGGTGTGCGGAGCACGTTCCACCTGACCACCCCCGTGCTAAGAGGTGACAGAGAAGTAACTCCGACCAAGAATGACAACATAAGTACAACCATACAAAAAGTACCAACATAGATCATAACATAATACACCAATTAAAATGAGCAACCAAAAACATCATATCATAGTATCACAAAGATTCAAGATCCTAAATCAAACATAAATGAGATCATACAAGACCACAAAGCATACTAAAGATATATCAAAACAGTAATCATAAATCAATTCAAATCAAATCAACAACAATCTAAACCAACTCCCATATCCTACTTCCAGAGGAACACAATAAAATAAAACACATGGGCAACTAGGGGAGAGTGTCATCGCATAGTTCTACATGGGTTATCCAGGCTCTTTCTCCCAACTGGAGGCGTCGGCCCCCATCTATGGCTATCCTGGCCCTTCCTCCCAACTGGAGGCGCCGGCCCATAGGGTGACTCATGCGGAGCCGTAGACCTCTCGTGAAGACGAGGTCACGACCTTACCAACCATGGCCTTCTTAGCCTTCCATTAGTCTGCGAAAGCACTAATGAAGACGAGGCATCCATTTTTTTAATCTTATAATGATATTACTACCCAACCCTCCTAAATTAATTATTAGGTTTTCACTTGTTTACTAACTCACTCGTGGGTTATCCTGAGCCCTTCCCCTTACGCGGGGCACCGGCCCCCACGAGGAGCCACTCTCCCTAGAGACCCACCAAAGCCAAAAGAAAACAGGGGTTGTACCATTCAAATCTTAACATCGAAATACAACAACAAAATATTACACGAGGCATAACTCATCTCGCAACTTAAATACCACAACATAATCTCAAAGTTCAGTACACCCCACATATAACACATAACTTAACAGAACTCAAGATGAAAAGATATCAATTCAATAAAATCTTGATCCTCTGGAAGACTAAAGTGTTAACACAAAAAGGGTTCCCACATCAATGAATTAACAATGTCCCGAACCCAACAATCCAACAAAACTCAATATCAAGAATAAAAATAAAAGAAACAACTTATTTAATTTCAAAAATAGATTCCATAACAATTCCATTCCTAAAATGTTGTCATATAATCATAAATTGATTTTCTTACTAAATTATCTCCTCAAAGTTTGAAATTTAACAAATCAATAATAAAAACAAAAAAAACAGATTTCTTTCTATATTAATGTTATTTCCAGTATAACAGATTCTGCTTTATTTTAATCAGAAAAGAAACAGAATATTGACTGGAAAAGTTAAATGGTTACAACAATTGTTATATCAGTGCAATCAGAATAAATGAATTAATAATTAAATATATAAACGAATTACAACAACTGTTATATCATTGCAATTAGAATAAATGAATTAATGATTAAATATATATACGAATATAAATATATATATATCTATATATATATATAAACATACATATATATATATATATACATATATCTATATATATATATATATAAACATATATATATATATATATATATATATATATAAACATATATATATATATATATATATATATATATATATATATATATATATCTTTATAAAAGTAAATTCCCACACAAATAGAAATTTGCGTTTTATTTTAAAAACAAAATTTTAAACACATACAATTTTAAATGGGGAGTTTTAATCCCAATACACGGACACGGGTGAATATGCCCGGCCGTGGACAGTCCGCAGACTGTCACAGTACCGATGGCAGTGTGGTGGGTACGGCCGAGGCCGAACCACCACACAACCATAATATACATAAATATAAAATCAACATTGAATTCCATGAACAGTGCGATGGAAAGAAAAGTAACGGGTTTCAATAAATTCGAATTTCCATTCAATATTTTCTCATTTATTTTATATAGGTGTATATATATATATTTATATATATATATTCATATATATATATATATTTAATATGTATATATACCTATATATATATATATGTATATATACATATATACAGAAATTTGTACAGTTTCGAAAGCAGGGAAAAATAATTACTATTCTCTGAAACAGGAGAAATATTTTTGTAACATACAGGCATATGGAGGATATCATACCCCCAGAAATTAATTGAAAAAAATTTGCTCATTCCCTGATTTCGAACAAAACCCAGAACCCCCCAGAAATTCTATTTTTTACAAATAACAATTCCCATCCCTAGTTAAATTTTCATTGAAAAATTAATAACCCTCAATAAATTTTCTTTCACAATATTTGATTTCCAACCCTATGAAAATTTCATACATAGGGAAAACAGTTTTCTATTTTATTTGATACTACAGAAAATAATAAATTGAGAAGGGAGGAACCTAGCGTCCTGTGTTTGGAGAAGATTTGCAGAAGCTTAATCCCTCTCACAGAACCAACTCCTCGCTGCCAATTGTTCCAGCAACAGATTCCCCAAATCCTCCTTCAAACCCAACCTTCTTATTTTTTTTATGATTCCTCCAGCAAACAGAACAAGAATACAGTATTGAAAATAATGTTTTTTTTTTCCAGAATTCCAACAACTCCCCCTCAAACAAAGAAAATCCCTTATTAAAATCCATGCCCAGAAAACCCTTTCAATTTCCTCTTCCCGTGAATACCAGAGGTCACATTTCAGGAAATAAATCAAAATAATATTTAACCTTAATTCCTTTTTGCTGCTTCTTTTCATATTTCCTTTTCATTTTCTTTTATCATACATTTAAACTAACTAGATTTAAATCCACAAAAATGAACTTTTATTTATAATATATATATATATATATATATATATATATATATTCATTTTCTCCACATTACTTTATTTAATAATTAGTTTCATATTAAAATAATTAAAATCACCCATTTGTAAAATAAATGAAATATTTTAACCACTACTACTAATATTTATCCATTGCCTTATTTAATTATTATTTTATGCTTTTATTTTATTAATTACTTAATTATTTAAATTACTACATAAAACCATACACCACATTAAATAAATCATAAAATCACAATAACATTCAAAGACCAATGCAACAACACAAATGAATATGACCAAAACGCACGAACCAAGAAGGTACAAGACTATTGACACCTTGGAACGAAGTTACTTTTCATGTCACCTTTATTCAACTTCCTGTCGTTGGGTTGGTTCAATGCTCGCCCAGGCCTATCGAAATAGGTGGAATCGAGTCTTATTCCTGCAAATCCTGCATCCAACAAGGTGGTATCCAATATACATACATAAAATCAATTACAAAGCATTGTGAGAAGGATTTACAGTGTAGCAGGGCGCTCACGAACGAGTGATGCTACCTGTCCCCTCACCAAAACATATCATTATATAAAGCATTATAAATTTACATTAATTTGCATTAATATCATCAATTACTATTTTCTAGTCTACTGAATTCCAAATAATTTCATCAAACGATCATAATAAAGTATCATCATAATATCCATGGTATCATAAGAGTATAGTAACAGTCTAAGCTACCACAACAGTATCAACCAAAATCACAATGTGCCAAACAAAACCATAGAGAAAGTCACAATCAAACAGTAGCATGAGGGGTATTACAATTGGCACCAAAGATGCAACAAGAATTGATGAAGCTTCGAGAGGGTGGGATCATAAAATCAATAAGACATTCCACTTAGTTCTCTAATTTGGTGTTAGTAAGAAAAAAGATTGGAGATATAATATTATGTGTTGATTTCATAAATTTGAACATATCTTCATTAAAAGATAACTATCCCCTACCTAATATGGAGGAAATTATACAAAAGGTGACTAGGTGTGAGTTACTATCTATGATGGATGGTTTTCAGGATACAATTAGGTAGTAATGATGGAATTAGAGAAATACAAGACTACCTTTACTACATGACAAGGTGCATATGTTTATGTTATGATGTCATTTGGGTTTACTACCATAGGGGAAATATTTTAGAGAGAAATGGATGTTTGATTTCTATATTTAATTGATATTATGATGGTAGTTTATTAGGATGACTTAACTTCCTTCTCAAAGAAGGAATAAGATCATTGTACTCATCTTAAGAAAGTATTTTCAAAATACATTGAATATGACATATCTCTGAACCCTAGGAAATGTATATTTGGGGTTAAAGAGGGTAAATTTCTTGGTCATATTGTTTCCAAGGATGAAATTGATATTGATCCTAAAAGAGTGGCGGTAATTGAAAAAATTCCAATTCCCAAAACCATTAAAGGAATATAGTCATTTTTTGGACAAATCAACTTTGTTAGAAGATTTGTAACTATGTTTGTAAAAAAAAAAATCCATCTCTAGGATTCTCAAAAAAAATTAATCTATATCACGATGAGATGAGGCTATCCAAGCACTCAACAATATAAAAGGTTTTATCAAACAAGCACCAGTGCTAAAATCCCCTAATTTTGCAAAGCCTTTTCAGATGTTTTCTTTTGATTCTTTCCATACAATTCTTGTTGGTTTATTATAGAAAAATGATGACGGTTATGAAAAACCCATTGTATTATTTAGCAATTCACTTTAGGCAGAAAAATTAAAATATGTTATCATGGAAAAATAATCTTATGCTCTTGTCAAAGTTGTTAATAATTTCAAGAATTATCTAGTACATTTTCTTTTGTTTCTATCACTATATTTAAGGACTCACTCACCCAATAGGAAGTCATGAGGAGAAGGTGCAAATGTATTAATAAAATTCAAGTGTTCAACATAGACATCCAGATAACCAAACTTATCAAGGGGCAAGGCTTAGCTATTTACTAATGGATAAGTCTAACCTTGAAGCCAATTAGATGAACCAATTACAATATCATACTCTTATAAATGAATGAAACTTTCAATTTTATCCTTGGTACAAGGATATTTTGTGTTACTTAGAAATATGTTATGTCCAAAGCACATGAATAATAATAAAAAAATATAAAAAATTACAAGCCATAAAGTCTATCATACTCCACGATTGTTTATACTAGAGGAACGTAGATGGTGTCCTACTAAAATGTGTTGATGAAAATTAGGATATAAATATTCTTGAGGAGATGCGTAGTGGAATTTTTGGAGGATATTATATGGCCAAAATGACTTCTCATAAGATCCTAAGATTTGGATATTGGTATCCCTCTCTACTTGGTAACACTAATAAAATGGTAAGTGTGATGCTTGTCAAACATTTTCAAGAAAAATGAAGTACTATGATGCCTTACCTTTAAGGACATTGATGGTAGAGGCTCCTTTCTAGCAATGGGGAATAGATTTCATTGGTAAATTCATTGAAAGATCAAGTGGTGGTCACAAATGGATTTATTGAAGGAAACTATAAAAAAATTTATTGATTTTTCATAGAAAATATTATCATAAGGTTTGGAACTCCTATTAAGTTGGTTGTAGATAACACCATGTTTTTCAAATCAAATATTTTATAATTTTTTTCTATAACTATTTGATTTCTATATCTTACTCTTCTCTATATCATCTCCAAGGAAATGGACAATCTGAGTCAAGTAATAAGAGTTTAATAAAGATTATAAAGAGAGTGATTGGAAAAAAATAAGAAGTCATGGGATTCAAAATTGAAGTTCGCACTATGGGATGACAAAATAATAGTTAAGGGAGTTATATATAAATCTCCCTATGAAATAATATATGTATTGGATAGTAGATTTCTAATCAATAATTTAGCACCAATTTGCAAATTTATCCAATAATATCTGGAAGATGTTAGTCATGTCATGATGGTTAGATTTAATCAACTCATAAGATTAGATTAATCTAGAAGAGAAGCACATAATACTAATTCCAAAAAAGTAACTACAAGTCAAATACCTATTTGATAAGAAGACATTAGATAGAAAATTCTTGATAAGAGATATGGTCCTAATGTGGAATGCCAGAATTTAGGAGAAAGGCAAGCCATATGGATATGTCCTTATGTTGTGCTTAACAATCATGGAGATAATTATTATTTTTTGCAAGATATGAATGAATATATTTTGGAATTAACAATGCATGGACAATTCCTTAAACCCTGACTTTTATAAATAAGGTATATCCATGCATAATATATTTTTATTGTGAAAATTGTAAAGTTGTTTGCATATTTTTATTCAATTTTTCATTGGTCTAACTAGAGATTCATGGATCCTCACCTTGTTTCAACAAAAAAAGCATCCCCAACTGGAGCAACTAGTAAGTAGTACTTATTCAAATTTTAGCCTTTTTAATTACCATGGCTAGTAAAGTTCTTGAAAATCCTAAGGTTGCAAGGTTTTATATTATCAATTACATATTAGAGCTTCTAAAAAACCATACATTTCATCAAAATCCTAGTGTCTACCTAAAAAATTTACACTTTTTATATATGTTTGATCATTGTCCTTTAACCTAGGTCTCCTAGCTTTTAAGTTACAAATTTGAGGCCCTCATCTTGGGTGTTCAATGGCCCCTTCCATAAAGCCCCAAATAGGCCCATTACTATCATGTTCTTTAATAAATATCTTATGGCTTTGCACTTCATCAAGTCCCATAGGACACTTGTTGGTATTTCATGCAACCTCTTTGGTTCATTGAAGCTCTTTATATGTTACTATTCTCCTCATGAACCTATGAGATACATTTTTTCTTCCATATGATGTTGACATGTATGGGTCTCAGAGGAATCAAATCAAGAGATTTACTTTCATGCAAGTAACTTAAGTCTCCTAGTGAAGTCCCTCTTTTATCATTCATTGGAGAACCCCCTATTCCCTAGTCACTTGAGTTATTATTTTATGCACATGCCTTTAAATAATCTTTTAAGTCACCCAAAGTAGAACTTACTAAGGGTCCCACTTTCCCCTATTCAACACTAGATGTTGTTTAATGGTTATGTCACCTTTTATCTAACCTTCACATATTTATTTTGAATCAAGATTCTCGTTCCCCAAAATCCCAAAATTGTGCCATGTGTCTAGTCTTGGTCATTTTTAATGTTTCACAAAGGCAAGAACTATTGGGGAAGCCTCAAATATTTTTCTTTTGTTCTCATGAGTTCCCAAAATAATGACATGTGTCTTGGTGTTGGTCAAAAGAAAGAAAGGTTTTCTTATTGTAGAAAAAATTTCAGATTCTCATGATCACTATTGATTTTTAGAGATCAACAACCCATATTTAAAATGGATAACGACTACCACTGGTCACACATTCAAGCATCCAATAACATTCATGGCCAATGTGATCTCGATATCTACCAAATTCTTGAGGGTACTAGCTTAATTACTTCACTTCTTATTATTCAAAAAGCAAGGTGAGATACTAGTGCAAAATTGTTGTATAATTCCACATGAACAAGGTTTTTTATGATAAAATTAGCTTTTTTTGCTAACAATAAACAAGTAAGTAATTTTGACCTTCTTTATGCATTTCAATCTTCAAAGGTTGATTGTTAGCTTGTATTAAGCATTGATAGGAGGATTTAGAGCTTTTAAAGGGTAGAAATTATAAAATTTTGTAGAATTCTTTTTCAAAGTGTAAAATTTAAAAACCCTAGTTTTATGATTGTTAAAACCCTAGAAGGATAATTATGGTTTGAACATCAAAGGGTATAAAGAGGGGACTCAATGATGATATAATGGCTTAGTTTCTAGGATCTTCTAAAAGGCTCTCATTGGTGAATGGTTTCAATACTTTAGTTGATATATTTTTTGATAAGAATGAAGATTATCGAGACCTAATAATCCCAGTTTAGGGTTATGCCAATTTTAAACATGCCTTCCAAAAAGCCTTAGTAGATATACCTGTTGGAACTGTAAAAATCTGATGTTTTCACATGTTGGTTTTACTCATAAACTCCTAGATTTGGTCCTACTGTGTGCATATTTCACCCATATTTTGCCATATTGCCCCATTGAGTCCATAGGGTCATGCATTTTCCATGTTGTTGTTCCTATCGGCATAAGGTCATTGCTATTTCTCCAACCCATTGTGCGCTTTCTACTAACATGAGTCTATGTTGCCTTTTGACAAGACTCATTTGATGTCACAGCGATCAAAATTTTCTTGCAGGCACCATTCGGCAGGAGTTCTTCATGGTCTCAGCGATAGGGGTTGATTCACATTTCGGCAGGAGTCTGGTCGTCGATATAATGTTTCACCGAGTGCTTTATGTCTTGGCGACCGGCTTGAATGAGGCTACTTTGGCCTAACATGCTGCTTTCGGTGTAATGTCATAGCGATTTCATTTTGTCACACCGACCGGCAACAAAGGGTTGCTTTTCGGTGAGAGATTTTATTCGATATAATGTCTTGGCATGTCCTGCTTGTCTTGTCGACTACCGGTGGCAGGAGGAGTCTTATCGGTATAGGCTGGGGCTATCGATATGAGGTCTCAGCGAGTGACCTTCGGTCTCACCGACACTTTGTTTGAGTCTTCGCTTCGGCCAAACATAATGTCTTGGACATGTGGTCATGGCGAAGTATGTATGTCTCACCGACGGGTTACTAAAGGTTCCTATTGAATGGCTTTCGGCAAGAGGTTTGTGACGTCTTGGCGAATAGGGGTGTGCTTGGGATGTTTCGGTGTAACTCAATGGATTCTTTGGGACCTCTCCCCGATTTTGAGTTGTCTTGGAGAAGGAAAATGAAGGTTGCATTTTGGTGTGAGTGTGCTTATGTCACAACAACATACATGACAAATGGAGACTTTTGAGGAAACATAATAAAATCTATATGACATCTCCCTGATGGTAGAGGTCGCAGAAAAAGAAAATAAAGCACGCGGGGTGACTAGCGATTGAATTTCCTTCGACATAGCTGCTCTTGGCGACTGGTTCATTGATGATTAATAAAATTCAAATGTTGTGGCCGATGTGTAAATGCTTAATTTCAAGCCGACATGAAAATTGCCTGAATTTTGTGAGGGCCGACATGAATTTGAAACGATATGTTTCCTGATGCTGGTGTATAAATAGGTGTAGACATGTCAAATTTACATCATGCATAATCATATTCCATTCATCCAATAAATCAGGACTTTATTTAAATCAAATCCAAATCATACATTTTCCATCATTTTCTAATTTCAATAAATCAAGTATTTAAGTCTTGAAAGTCAAATCATATAATCAGCATTAATCAGCATGATCATCATCTAATCCTAATCTAATACTAATCACATCCCACTTGCATTATCTAGACCTAGCCACTTGCACAATAAATCAATTTTATTGATTTATTAAAACACTCATTTTCCCTCAACATGACAAGTCAAACAGGGCATTTATTGCTCTTCTTTCTTGTCCCCCTCTCAAAATTTATTGCAAATTTGAATTCAAAAATTCCCCCTCTTGGGCACTCTTCCCAAATCTTGCACATACATTGATCAATCACCACTTGACAAGTGTCCTTCTTCCATTGGTCTAATCTTAGTCCCACATTGGTCCCTCTTCAACACTTGACATTTTGAAAATCTTTAAATAGGTGCATCATCCTCAAGCAAATCCTCCACAATTTCATGCAAGGTTACTCTCTTCATTTGAGATTTGATCTTGTTCATCATCACTCCACCATCTCCATTTGCATTTACACAATTTGAGCTTTGATCAAGGATTGGGAAAGGGCCACTAGCACATGTGACACCAATCCAACATGGAATAGGTACAAGCGAAAGGTGAAAGGTACAAAAGCGAACAAAGGAAAAGCGAAGGAGGAACAAAAGCAAACGAAGGCGAAAAGGTGCAAGGCGAAAGAGAAGGCTATCAATCGAAAACGAAAGGAGGAGGATTTTTGTTTGAAAACACAATGTGTTTTTTAACACTTTAAATGTTTGATCAATACTACTTCACGAAAGGAGGGAAATGTTTTTTTTTGAAAACACAATGTGTTTTTTTAACACTTTAAGTGTTTAATCAACACTACACGAAATTGTTTTCCTTTTCGTTTTAGAACATTAGTTTTCAATTGGGGCTAAAACGAACAAATTGTTTTTCATTGCAAAGGACTTAAAACGAACCTTAGGACAAACTTACTAGATTTCGTTTTGGGTTAAAAATTGAACAAGCAATCCTCACACTTCATTTTGGTGCTTAAAACGAATTCACAATTGCTTTGAAGGGTGTAAAATGAACAAGTGTTTGATTTGTGTGATTGTCTTTTGAGTACGTATCCTCTCCCCTTGCGCTTCGTGCGATCTAGGGTGCAAGAGAAACACTCAAAACACATTTTATTGCTTTAAAACACTTCATTTTGGGCTTAAAAATTGAACATCTTGTGCGAGTGTGAGTAGGGGCATTTTCGCGTACATTCTCTTTCTTTGTGCCATCAAAGATCGATCGAGTTACAGATTGTGTCTTTGCTCGCTTTTGTTTATCTTAGAGGGCCTGCCTTGGGAAAAAAGTACTCACCCAAGCGAATGACTCAACCGGTAACACTCTAAAGCCAAGAGTATTTCCAGCCGGGATATAAATGAGGATTTTGGTTAAACGCCATAATCACGCGGTTGGCTCCGACAAGATGGATCCGAAAGGGGACTCTTGCCACGTTGGGTCAACTCCTACTGAACGGAAAGTCCTTACTAGAACCCATGTGCTAGAATTTGCCAAAATCCTTAATCTATTTGTTGGTGCAAGAACGGTCGCCTAAAGCCACCCCACACTTTATGGTCTTCTAGTAGAGATGGAAAGCACACCATGGGAGTTTCATGGTGTTGATGCTTGGCTGCCCCGATTGACGTTAATGAGCCGTGGAGGGGAGCCCGGTGGGGTCAAGCATCTAACCATCCGCTAGGGATAAGCGTAGCTGGACTTGTCCAAGTGGGAATCCAACAAATATTGTCTTACACATCCATAGGGCTTGTAATTATTCTTTGTTTGAAAACACAGTGTGTATTCGAAAACATTTTGCAAACAAACATTCAACATGGTTCTCAAAATTTCAAACCCTCTTTAAGACAAATATCATTGACTCAATCCATATGTTACTGCTTTCCCTGCGGATTCACGTTCGTAGAGGTTCCTAAGCATTGGATTATATCTCAATTTGTCTTCTTGAGTAAACAATAGGAAAACCCTTGCCTTAAGTTCATTGAATTTCCACATAAAATATCTTGTGGGGTTTAAAGAAATTAAGACATTGGTACATCTTAGTTTGAAACTTTAATCAAAGAGAGTGTTTTTGGTAAAATAAATCCATTAAGCAAAGACTAAGCAAAATGAACTTTCATGTGTGTTGAAGACTCCAAATCCCAAAAGCACAAATCATTGATTGGAAATCCAAAATGTTCAAATCATTCCTTGGTTAACAAAGGTCTTTAGGAAGCATATGCATTCTCTTCAATACCTAGATCTTGGAAAATACAAAGTGGTCTTTTTAGGTTCATCTAGGGATCAAAACAAATCAAACCTCTTTCATCCATCTTTCAAAACATCCAAATATCCATCTCACAAGTCATCTTTTGAAAAACCTTGAAATCATCCTTGAAGTACTAGGCTTTATGACAAAATCAAGCAAACACCAAAATCATTGAGACCAAGTCCTTGAAAACATTTATCAAAACACCTTTGACTAGGAATGTGTGAATGCATCCTTTTTCATATCTTTAGTCAAAGTCATCCAAATCATCTTGTCTAGCTTAGTGTATGTAGATGAATCCTTCTCATATACTTAGTGAAACAATCATCTTGTTTGGGTAGGTGTAGGTAGATGCATCCTTCTCCTCACACATATCCAAATCATCATCCTTTGAACACAACTATCCTTTAGATCATTATCAAACATCTTAGGGTTCCTTTTGTTCAAAATCCAAATCAAACTCCAAATCAAGATCAAGGACAAAGTCTCAAAATCCAAAAAAATCAAACCAATCAAAAATCCAAAGCCTAGTATTTCATTCAAGATCTATCAAAAGTCGAAACCTCCATAACATCCATCTTTGAACATCACCATCATCATCACGTTTGATCCTAAAAGGCATCCTAAAACTTTCACTTTGGGACATAAAATATAGATTGAATCCAAGGAATCAAGAGATTCATCTCCCATATTTCCGAAGATTGATCCTTGTTTTATGGTTCAAACGAGATCTCAATACAAGAAGAGTATGGAAGCCCACAAAGAAACTCCCGCTTCAAGTGACCTTAGCCAAACAAACAGAAATGAATCTTGCAGAATCAAGCAATCCATTGGTCCCCTCATCATCACAAAACCCACAAGAAGAAAATCAAGGGGAGGACCTCACCTTTGGAATGTCTCGCGAAGAAATAGCTGAAATGCTCCAAAATCCGGACAACCATAGAATCATCAACATCATGATGAAACTTAACCCTTCGTTGTACATGCTTGAACTAGCAAAGCAAGGGGCCAAGTTGCCTTCGGATTTTGATGTGAGCACCATAGTAGAGACATCTTTTCCGCCAATCTCATCCACCATCCCCATTTCATCCACACCCCCATCCCAAAACGTCACACAAAACATTCCAAAAATCATGACATCGATTGCTCCAACTCAACCAAATGTCAACAAGGGAAACACATTTCTCAATGAACTTCAATCACATCCCCTTGTGAATAACCAAAACTTGGACGCAAACACCACAGTGGAACAAAACACCCTCCAAAATTCATTACACCAAAATGTTCCTCTCAATTTACATTATGACCTATCATCAACATCATTTCATGGAGCACCACAAACACCTCTTCTCATGAATTCACAAAAAGAGGGAGACATATTCAGACCAGGGGGCATTTTTAACACCACAACGCTCTCGCAAGGATTCACCCCCCTCACATTTCCACCTATCCCACCACTATCATTATCATCCACATCACTCCTTGGCTTGGGGTTGCCTCCCCTACCAAGCATCAATCAAACCGCTATCCCCACCATGAATCAAAACATTTTGCCAAACGCTCAAAACTTATTGTTGACATCACAACAACAAACGACAAACACGCAAGCAATGGCAACATCATCAAACACCCCCACAACATTGCAAAACATGGTCTCTCAAGGGCCAATCACATCAATGATGCCACTTACCACATTAACAACACCATCCACCAATCACACAATCAACACGACAACACCATCCACCTTTCACGCAATCAACATGACAACACCATCTACCAACCAAATGATCAACACAACATCATCATTCACCACCACCACAAACGCCATTCCAAATCCACCACCGCCCCCACCGCCACCAACATTCACCACATCAAACCAATTCGACGCAACATTGCAAGCTGCTTTCCAAAGAGGCTATCAACAAGTGCAA